>NNCF01126057.1:0-31436 GCA_002313205.1 Laupala kohalensis
CCGAAATTTTAATGGAAATATCCGTTTTGGGTGTCCTTGATTTCCAGAAAGTGGTGCGTAGAATTACACCTTTTATTTTCTTGCTATTTTCATGACATATGAGTGAAAGGAAAATAATATATGATGTCTATCAAACTAGAGTAAATGCATGTTCTCAACAGCGCACTAGTGGTCGGCATCTCTTGTTTTAGAACCAAATAATTAAGTTTGAAGTACATTTTGGCTCCGGTTTTATTTCTGACGCAATACTTAATTTCCTCTAAACCATGAAAAGTGCATTTTATGACAGGATTGAAGCAATAAAACTTCTTTGAAATAAGAGTTTTGGTCTGAATATGAGAAATGAAACATTTAGCCGCTGAGAAAACATTGATATAACTACGATACCTCGTCAAAATATTTCTATCAATCATGAAAGTTATTCTATTATCTTTATAATTAAGGCAATTTCTAATAAATTAAAGCTTTTATAGTTCCATTTCTGTTGTTACTAAGCTTATGTTGACTAGAAGAACGATATTTTCCACATTTTTTCTCAGGATGACACGTATAAAATTAAGAAGTATAAGAACAAAAAAATGCATAGAACATTTCTACATCAGTGATGTTTGGAGGCTTTTAATTCCGTAAATCTTAAGCAATTCTCTTAATACAAGATTTCAGTTTCAAAATCCAATCACAGTAGGTTTTTAATAGTGAAAATATCGTAGGATGTTTTATATTTTATTGTTGCCAACTATTTTTTAAATGTAAGATATTTCTTTCTTATAAAGAATACGTTCATGTCGAAATTGTAAACACAATTGTTACTAGTAAATAACATTTCACCATTTCGAGGTTCATAACGACAAGAAGCTTATTCATGTTCAACACTGTTGACATGATGTACAAAATGAGTTTCAAAATTTTATTATTTTAGTAGCAGTTTGATTTTTGTTAATTTAAAAAATACCTGGGTAACAAGAAGGGAGGGGGGAAATGAATCTTCACGCTCAAATTTAAAAAATTAAAATTATTTTTTTTTGTTTAATATATAATTTTTGTAAGTTTCATCGCGTTCTCTAGACATTTACCTTCGTCTGGCGACTAAATTATTTGTTGGAAATTTAATGTACACTATTTCGGCACAGGAATGTTTGTTTTAAAAATGCATTGTTTTCAAGTTGTAGGCGAAAAACTGAAAAAAGTAATGATAAGCAAAAAACTCATTTAACGTGATTTGCTTTTTTTGTCACCTAATAACAGTACTAGAAGAAAAATGTGCATTTGATGCCCGGAAGGAAGTGTTGGCTATCATTTTTTATTTTTTTCGATGAAGATTTCAAATATTTTATAACAACAACATGGTTTTTATAAATAAAAAAATTAGTGGTAAAACCAAGTCCATGACTTAGTACTGAAAAAGCTTCCAACTTACCCTAGTTCCTGAAAATTCATTCGACCGTCACAGGTAGACCAGTCTGGACCTAACTCTTAAGGAAGTGTTGAGATTAATGGTAAAATTATCCCTTTATCTGAGGATCTGTCAAGTTTAAGTAGTGCTTAAATATTGAATGTAATATGTAGTGCCCTCACAGCGTTCAAACATTGAATTTCACTCATTTCATTCAACCTATTGATTTTTTCTTTTAAATTACAATTTTCATTTTTCCATTTCCATTTTTGTGCATTTATGTATTAGACATATATAAAGAGAATAAAATATACAGAAACTAAAAATGGAAAATACAAATGAAGTATAATATGCAAATACTTACAAAGGAACGAAATCTAAAAATAATACGGAACTGTACTTAAAAGTAATGAAAAATAAATCAAATTATAATCAGTATATTATATAATATGAAAAAAAAAAATTCCAATTACACCATGTATTGCTGTAATTTCTGCGATTCACTCTCATTAGAGTTCAATGAGTGGAAATCTTCCAAATTTTCTACAGGAATGGATAGCGCCATTGTCTCCATTAAATAAGATGCACATAATTGCCGTGAAGAGATTTATAGCGTATTCCTTACTTTATATACTCTGCCATTAAATTTCTCAATGAATGACTTTCTTAATGCTAACTGTTTCTTCTCAAATCTGCAATTTCAAACTAAACCATCACTAGAAACAGAAACACATTACATTATTCATAAAAGGTCATAAAAATTAATCTATAAATTTGTGAGATTTCATAACTAACTTCTGAAGAAAATTTATTTGTATGAGTATAATTGTTTCTTGTGCCATCAATCTGAGTAGTATTAATTTGCGATTGCGAAATCTAGTAGACTAGAACTTCTAGGAAAGTAGTTAACATCAATATGTTCATCAGGCTTAGAATGTGAAATATGTAACGTATTTTCATGCAAATTTGTTCAAAAAAGTTCATTTTTTACTAATGAGATTTGAATTCCATATGTATTAATCATGCTGCAATTAGGTACTTTGATTTCTTTTCGTAAATTTATTAAAATGGTAAAGATTATAATAAGAAATATGTAATACCATTTGTTTGTGAACTACCTTCATATGTAGTTCTTTCACTCTCCGAATATTTATGTCAATAATTAAGCAACTATTCGGAAACGTAACTCCTTGTTTGCACGTCTGACTTACGGTAATCTTGTAATGTACTGCTTATCTCCGAAGAAATACGTAATTTATATGGTTATACAGAACAACTAACAAATGCGGTTTATTTTGTATACAATAGGTGAAAATGATCACCATTATTGTTTATAATTTGTTGCATCTCGCGCTGTAATGCATTACTACTATTCCAATAACTGATGGCATGCTTTCTTGCACTCAGTATATTCCACTCGGGTTTTTTGATTTTTCGTACCAACACTTTGGCTTTCATGACTGGTGGCGTGTTCGATCTGAGAAAGGAAATTTCTCTTAACACTATTAACGTATTTCCGATTCTATGAAAGTTTCTTGAATAAACACTAAAAGATAGTTATAAAGGATAAACAACTTATTATTATTTTTGAATTTTTTTCCTGTCATTTTTTTGCAAAAAAATACTGAACAGTAACTTCCTTCCATGTAATGAAAATTAGTGAAATTCTGTAATTTTTTGGCTTTGTTATAGTATAGTCAGAAATAATTTTTTCATACTATATTGAAATGATATTGTGAAGCCATCACTTTAGCAAGGATCAGAATATCAAATATTGACGTATCCATGATCCTGTCAATATTCATTAATGTGTAAACCCGTCAGCAACTTTATGAACAAAAAGTTTGGATATTTTGTGATCCTAAAATATCCGTCATTGTTTATTGACTGTCTGAGCGCTCGCGAACGCGATGTCGTCAGAACGTGCTTGACCTGCGCACAGAGAACATGTGAGAAGACGTTTGTGGAGCGATGATCGCGCTGCTTCGCCTTGGTTCTATCGTAAAATGAAAGGTGGAATGCAATAATATTGTATTCAAACTTGAAACACAATTATAGTTTGTTAGTAATTCCGATTTAAAATTTTAAAAGAAACGAGGCAATTTGTAATTCAAAGAACAAGGGATTCCAGATGTCTCAAAGGAAGTCCGTTAATTGCCTCAGATCGAATTTTCGAAGGGATTTGAAGAAAGTTGAAACATGGAAACGTTTCGATTTAGACAGCGATAACATTTACAAACCAAAGTCGTGGACGTGTAAGGCGTCACTGGGATTTTCACAGAGTATTTATTGATAGTATAATGTGACTTGAGTTAAGAAATGGTGAGACGAGTATCACGATATTTTTTGATTGTTTGAGTCTTGTCTCATATATCTTAATCATAATTAGTGTTATTTAACACGTTTTTAATCAAAATATTGTTATAAAGTTTAAGGGCTGTAAGTGTTTATTAAGCAATGCTACACAACAAACCGGTCATGGAAGTTATGGGTTTCGTCCCAAGTCTCTATATTCTTATAATTTCGGGAATAACTGGCTTCCTTTGAGATCTGTTACAGACTGTACAATAAATGCTTGACAATCGTGTGTTGGAATTTGTTTTCCCTGGTTGGGAAGAAAATGAGTCATACAAGTGGGGAAGAAGGTAATAAAAGGTAAAAAATATCCCCTTTTTAATTGCAACTCTTACACATAAAATACTGAATTTATAAAAATTGACATTCTTTTTGCAGTTTTAAGATTAACAAATTAAGCAAATAAGAAATAGAGTTACTTACACGATTGATATACTTCATTGTCCAGGACATTTTCTTCTGAATAAGGATTGTAACGTCATTTCTCACACGCACTCGATTTAGGAGATTTTTTCTTCTGTACTACTTCATTCCTTTCACTTTATAAACTACTTTTGTTGATAAACCTTACCCACGCGCACTCCGTTTCCCAGACGTTGTGGCACTGGTTGAATTCGAATAGTTATTAAGGTGTCCCGGTATTGCCAGCCGAAGCCTTAGTCTGGGTGCCATATGCATACAATTTCATTACTGACCAAATTAGTCCATTCCGCAGAAAACTCGTTATTGGAAAGTCAGTGTTGGTGACGGGTAGAAATCCGTGAAATTCGCAAAACGCAATAAAACAAATTTTTATATGCGATTTTTTCTAGTGTTAAGTACATATTAGACCTTCGTGATGTCAAAAATTCGAGTTTTGTATCGAGAAATAACGCAAAATCCACTAAAAAACACGAAATATCAAAATTGTGTATTTGATAGAGAATTTTTCAAGTGATTGGTGTGTTTAGGTTGTAAGAGGAAAGAAGAAAGCGTGGCCGTGCAATGTTCAAGCCAAGTGTAACGATATTTTCACGGGCAAGAGGATTCATCTCGAAGGGGTTTTATGTTAATAGCAATAAAATATTGATGTGTAAATTTTGTGTCAAGAGGCCGAAGTTCGAAGGACGAGACACTGTGATGAGACACCTAGCTAGTGATAACCTCAAGTGCAGAAAACGAAAGTGATCAATTATCGAAAGGACAATTATCGGTGGATGATGCACTCACAAAGGGCAAAAGCGCGAAAAATTGGCTAAAAGAAATTTATTATCGACGCATCAGAGGCACTTTTGAGTGCATTATTAACGTACATGACTTTCTTGTAACAAGGATTGCTAATTAATAATATTTTTATTTGTGTAAGTTTATCTGCAAATAAAATGTCAAACGATTCAGAAGTAAAAAAATTTGTATTTGCGATTGGATAAAATGTTTTAACACCGCCAAGTTTCTTATAACACCGAGTTCTAGTTTATTGAAATCTTATTTTGATAAAAAATAAAACCACTTTCACGGATATTTACTGATAAATAAAGGCAACAAATGCTACCACCCAAAAACATGTAACCCTTTTGCCTCAGCAACGGACCGAACTGGGTATATTAGTTCTACATACCATGTAGAACTATTGTACAACTTTTAATGTACGTACAACTAAGAACAATTTATAGTGCACGTTCAAATAAGACTTATACATATCTGCTTCTTCGAAGTCTGCTTATGTGGCAACTGAAAGCGCCCCTATTGTGATGTAGCGGATGCTCCAATTTTGAAAATAAAAAATTAAGTTATACTATTCCATTGTCATCTAGTAGTAACTGACTTCATTTAAGCAGGCAAAAATCTATACCGCTCCATAATTTTCTCTTTTGATCTTCCCAGGAAGAAGGAAATTTTTTTACTGGGATATCTAATACTGAAATACTACCCAAGACAGGGTGAACGCGTTTAAAACATCTTGGCTGAAACGTACTTATTTGCTTCTTTTTAAACATACTAATGTGAATTATTTAAGCGAAAGTTTAAAATTTATTTTTAATGCAACACAAAAACAGGTATAAGATTATAATTATTTATTTCTATAAAACATGTATTTGTTAATTCGTGATGTAATTACAAAAGTTTGTTAATATGTTAGTTTGTATCTTTCACAAGAAAAATTCAGTACTTTAAGTATTGTACGTCGATAGAATCAGTATTTTTAAAAGTTGTCTCGTTAGACGTTATTTCTATACATCTGATTAAAAGAGCCTTTAACATTACTTGTACGAAAAAACTCTGTTTAGATCTTCTACAATCCTGAAATTGAAGATGCAGCTGTAATAAAACAACTGAGAAACAAAATCATGCCAAGAGAGGTAATGAGAAGTTTTTATTCAAGAAGTTAAGAATTTCACAGAACGAAGAAGCATAGAAGAACAAAAAAGCATAGTGAAACAGCTGCAGAAGAACCTACCACCAAATGTGTTCTACAAGACACTCAATTTTCTGTAGTGGACACAAATAGAACTTGTATTTCGAAGAAAGTTCTGATAGTAAATGAGTCATTAGGAAATCTAAGCATGCCAACATTTAAAAAAGAATTGTGTATAGTCTATTGTCAAGTGTATGACATACAGGTACATGATCGTTCATGATCCTACCGATAACTTATACTTGGATATATAAGCAAACTTCCTGAACTATCTCTCTTGTTCTTTACCCTATATCTCAAAGAAAACTGTATTTCTGTGTTTAGTGATCCATACTATAATTTATGTACAGTCGTATTCTGCATGAGTACTATTTCAATAATTTTTTTAAGTTGTCGAATTTTTCACTTACAAGTAACATTCTTGAAAAAATGGACTTCAAATCAAAGGCTTTTCTTCCAAATTTGGGGCAATAAATCATCGTGAAAACAAAATATCATCATATACACAAAATTACTTACATTATAATTTTATCTAATAGAATATAATTCATTTTTTAATGTAAAGCATCGAGCTTCATAATTTAAGATCTTTTTGTTTCTTGCAAGGGTAAAATGACTGTACATACAACTTCAATAGATGGTAGGGTTATTACGTTTTTGCACAGAGTATCATCAGATACTGGAGCGCGGGTAGTAAATATCGAAAACATATTATTTAACGCTGCAAAAGAAGGTCACTTGAATGTAGTGAGGTATCTTGTAGAAAAAGGAGCTGATATTAATGTTATGAATGACAACGGTGATTATCCTTTACACTGGGCTGCTTTAAATGATCACTTAGAGATAGTAAAATATCTTGTAGAGAAGGGTGCTGATTTCAATATTAGGAACAAAGGTGGCAATACTCCATTGCATTGGTCTGCGCAGAGTGGTAGATTAGGTATAGTAAAGTACCTAGTAGAAGAAGGAGCTGATTTCAATGTTAAAAACAATGAAAATCTCACATGTTTACAGGAAGCTGCGAGAAATGGCCACTTGAATGTAGTAAGGTATCTTGTAGAAGAAAAGCACGCTGACATAAGTGCTGAAAAGTCTATTCATGCTGCTGCTCAAGGTGGTAGTTTGGATGTAGTCAAATACTTCGTAGATGAAAAACAAGCTGACTTCAATATTAAAAATAATGATGGAAATACTCCTTTACATGATGCTGCTAGAGAAGGTCATTTGAATGTAGTGAAGTATCTTGTACAAAAAGGAGCTGATTTAAATATTAAAAACAATGAAGGTAATACTCCTTTATACGAGGCAATTGCTTTTAATAGTGGTTCAAATGTTATAAAATACCTTATAGAAATAGAAAGAAACAAAACCATATTTGATGCTGCTAAAAATGGAAATCTGGATGCAGTGAAATATTTTGTCGAAAATGAAAAAATCGAAGTCAATGTTAAAGATAATGATACTGATCGTATAACTCCTATGCATTGGGCTGCAAGTATTGGCCACTTAGATGTAGTGAAGTATCTCGTAGAAAAAGGTGCTAGCTTCAATATAAAAAATGGACTTGGGAATACCCCTTTGCAGGAAGCTGCTAAAAATGGACGCTTGCCTGTGGTGAAGTATCTTGCCAAGAAAGGAGCTGATATTAACACTAGGAATGATTATAACAGTACTCCTTTACATGACGCTGCTTGGAAAAATCGTTTAGATGTGGTCAAATACTTTGTAGATGAAAAACTTGCAGACCTCGATGTTACAAATAATGGTAGAAATACTCCTTTACATGATGCTGCAGTAGATGGGCACTTGGGTGTAGTGAAGTATCTTGTAGAAAAAGGTGCTAGCTTCAATATGAAAAACGGACTCGGAAATACTCCTTTGCAAGAAGCTGCTAAAAATGGACGCTTGCCTGTGGTGAAGTATCTTGCAGAGAAAAAAGCTGATCTTAACACTAGGAATGATTATAACAGTACTCCTTTACATGACGCTGCTTGGAAAAATCGTTTAGATGTGGTCAAATACTTTGTAGATGAAAAACTTGCTGACCTCGATGTTACAAATAATGGTAGAAATACTCCTTTACATGATGCTGCAGTAGAAGGGCACTTGGGTGTAGTGAAGTATTTCGTAGAAAAAGGTGCTAGCTTCAATATGAAAAACGGAATCGGGAATACTGCTTTGCAAGAAGCTGCTAAAAATGGACGCTTGCCTGTGGTGAAATATCTTGTAGAAAAGGAAGCTGATCTTAACACTAGGAATGATTATAACAGTACTCCTTTACATGACGCTGCTTGGCAAAACCGTTTAGATGTGGTCAAATACTTTGTAGATGAAAAACTTGCTGACTTCGATGTTTTAAATAATGGTGGAAATACTCCTTTACATGATGCTGCTGCGGCAGGTCACTTGGGTGTAGTGAAGTATCTTGTAGAAAAAGGAGCCGGCACAAATATTAAAAATAATAGTGAAAAAACACCATTAGATATCGCAAGGGAAAGAGGTCAAGCAAGTGTTACAAAGTATCTTATAGACATAGGTGCTAAACGTAACAGCCGTGGTATTGAATATCGGGATTTATTACAAGAGATTATGATTGTGAAAAAACGTGAAGTCAATGATCATAGTAGTATAAGATATTACTATAGTAAGATACCTTTAGACTCGGCAAAAGACCAAGATGTGAAAGGTGACCCTAAGTACATGAANTATACCTTTAGACTCGTCAAAAGACCAAGATGTGAAAGGTGACCCTAAGTACATGAATCTTAGAAATGGTAATAGTTCAGAAAATATTAGTGACATAACTCGTCAAGACTATAATGGCAAAAAAACAGCAAACGTTTTTGGTTTTTCTTTATTTTCACAAGCATATGAAACAGAAAATGTGCTAGTAATTAGTGAGGAAGTAACAGAAAGCTCATGGATAAACGGTTTTGACAGACAGGTTACGGGAGTGATAAGTGGATTAAATGGAGATAAGGAGCAGAATGCTGCAGATTATATTAGGAATAGAAGAGATAAGGAGCACGGTGATGTAGGTGAAGAATTTTCAGAAAGTATTACAAGCAGTAGCACAAGACCATCTTCATGGATAAATGATTTATTTGGCTGGGGAAAGAACTCCATAAGTGGGTTACTAGGTTCTGGAGTAGCATCATATCAGAAAGTATCAAATACTACAAGTTTAACACTGCAAAAGAAAAATATACTAAACCCAACATGTACTACTCCTCCATCTACTAGAACAGATCAAAAACAAGGAGGTATTTCTTTTTCACATAAAGATTTTTTCCAAGATAACGTGGATTATATAAACGCAAATCTACGCCGAGCGCGTGAGAGGAACATGCCTCTTAAATTTGAGTCTAAGGGCGGAAATACAATATTGGACATAGGAAGCCACTATTTGTCACAAATTGATTTTGTTGGTACGATAATGTTGCTTGATTTATTCATTAGAAGAATCGTTGGTCGAAATTATATTTCTACAACAGATCAGCATATGTCACTAATCGAAGCACAGGGTTGTACACTAAATATCACAGAGAGATTTGAGAAAGTATTGAATGAAACAGCTATTAAATCAGGTATATCAGTAACGAATTTAAATTTTGTTTCAATAAAAACACAATTAGCTTTATTAGAGCAAATGAAAAATGGGATATTTTCAGAAATATCAAAAACCTTATACTTATTTGCAGAAGAGGCGTGTCCAGATCTTGAACAAAGAGGTAAATTTCTGACCTACTTAAAGAGTAACTTAGAAGAGATTCTTGCCAAGAAGGAAACTATACTGTCACGACAAAAAACGGAGCAGATCGAAGATCAGAAAGTTTCAAGAAAAGTGCTTGCAATAGATTTATGTAAAAAGTCTGATCCTTTCTTAAACGGAACGTCAGTGGTTAAAGGCATAAGCAATATTTGTTCCCCTGGATCGAAGGAGAATTTGAGGTCTGTAACTGTTTGATCACATCTAAAAAAGATTGGTAATTTGAACTATAACATCTACAGAGACACGCTTTGAGTTAATTCTTTGCTACAACTATTTTCGCCGGTTTTTCACCCTCTTTTCTACCTTCTGCTCTAGGTTTTTAATGGCCAACTAGGAAGCCTTCTTTTCTACATTTTTGAGTAACATCGTTGAGTTTTTGTCCCAAGATGGCAGCATTTTTCTGTAAATATATTACTCTTTTTTCATAAGCCACTTGGTCCATCTCATTCCAAAGAAATTAATCTAATTCATCATGTGTTAGCTTTTATTATTAGAAATTTTTCTATTTTTCTTATATAATCTGGATTCTTAAAGAAAAAACACCATTTCTCAACTGTAGTTTTCAAATGCTCTACTGTTTTTTAATTGTAGGTAGTTTTATGCTGAGAAATGGTAAATCTTCTAGTTTTCATATTGCGTATATTATAAGTGGGAATATAATAAGCATCTGAAGGAAAAAGATTACTACTGGAAAAAGCAGGGAAGAAGACCTTAAAATCAATATAATTTCCAGATTTATCTAATTGCCTTCAACAGGACTTAGCAGCGTATTGTAGAGCATGTTTCTCATAACCTTTATCACGAGCGAGTGTCATTACGGCAATATGCATATTTCCGAGAGATCAGGATTCATAATGGTGCATCTGGAATAGTACTGATCCAAGTAAAGACTAGGATATCGCTTTAGAAGTGGATAAGGATATGCTTTCTTTCAGCAAAAGAAACGTTCTTAAAAGTTAAATCCAATATTTGATAAAGAAAACTTCGAAAGAGGTATAACGAATTAACCCTAAATGCAATAAAAATTATACACAATTCTAAAGAAATGTTCAACCCTTTTATTTTTGTAAGTTCTGAACGTGTTGATGAAAGATTATACGCCTGTCAGATATCATCTAAGACATGCAATGTAGGTTTTAGATAATATTTGAGGTAATCTTTTTAAACTGCCTTTTAAAATGTCTTGAAACACCAGCAAAGAAATTGATAAGTTTTGAAGAACTTTAAAACACCTATTTGTGGTGTGAGAGATTAACCTCTTAATAAAAATTCAAGTCTCATAGCTCAGTTACGATTTATCTTATATCAAGAGGAAAGGTTTGTCAATCTCTCATACCTTATAATTTAAAATATAATATCAAACTTTCGATAGCAAATTGATGTTAAATCTATATCTTTTTAGCATGGATAAAAAGAAGGTTACAGTATATATAGATGGAGCTTGTACTGAAAACACTACCCTTGCGAATGTGTAGCTTTACTGATGTATGAAATTAAAAGTGTCTTTATCAAAAATTGTATCTTTGGAAGTGAAGAAAACACAACCAACAACCAATTATGGGAAGAGCTAGTTAAAGTTGCTTTACAACATGATGTTAATTAGAAGTGGTTTAGAGCACACAGTGGTAATGTATATAGTAAAGTGGAAGAAAGATTTGCTAGATTGAAATCTAAAAAGCTAAAATACAGAGATTGGGAAGTCAAGAAATCACAAAAATATAGACGGAGTGTTACGTTTTATAGATTGGAGGCAGTGGTGGTGAATAATTCTTTTAGGCACAAAAAACATAAATTGTATAGCAGTGGGTGAGGTGATAGAGATGCCAGCAATGGCGGTAAAGGAAGTAGTAGAAAGTGCATTAGATGCTAGAAGTTATAGAGAGAGAGAGAGAGAAATAGAGAATGGCGAGCGTAATTTTATTTCCGTTGTTGATGATGGTAATGGTATGGAAAAAGAAGAAATAGTGTTGGATTTCATGCGTCATGCTACTTCAATATTCAGCTTAAATAAATTAATAGAGATTAAGACCCTTGGCTTGAGAGGAAAAGCTTTACCGTCTATTGCATCAGTGAGTATAATAGAATTATCGTGTAAGACATGTGGAGTATAGAAGCATGGTCTATTCGAAAATTAATTGCGGAGAAAGTCCTGACATAACTTACTTATTCGAAGATGACAATTTTGTTGGTGTGATGCTTACAATCCAGAAAGGATTAGCCAACTAAAGAGAGCTTATACTTATGTAACTCCATTGAAAACACCATCCATGTTCGGAAAAGCCTGGGTGTTCAATGACTTTATGATGAATGTGGCGAGAAAGTTAATATTTCTACACTACATTATTTACTTATTTATACAATTGGGAATATAGAAAATTTTGAAAATGCAGTATTGCTTGATGTGAAAATGCCAGGGAAATTATTATGCGTGTTTGAAGATACACTCGATGAACTTGGTAGGTCTGAATATCTGGTTTATAATGGAATAGGTAATTACAACGTACCAAAATTCGATGCAAAGTGCACCGAGTAGTTGTTTGAGCGTTACAACCTAGCAATAAAAGATTTTATAATTACCTGTGTAATTGCGCCAAATCTGGGAGTATTGGCTGTTGCTCTGATAAAATCCCTAATAGCAGATGTTTATGGTGCTGAAGTTGATCTTTTAATAGTGGAAGTAGGAAAAACACAAAATATATATCTGATAAACAATATAATATTGTTTTCTGAATCAAAAAGAAGGAGAATATTAGTGACCAGTGGCCCGCAAAGTCAGCGGAAGTATGAAAAATTGTTTAATGGTCTACTTGTAGTTTTCGTGTATTGGCAAAGCGACAGAAGAAAAAGCTCTTAGTATGAAGGATATCTTAAAATTAGAATTAGAAAAATTTGGAAAGCAGTTATCGTAGCATTATATAAAAGATATTTTGTACTTGTATTATATTTAGTAACTTTTTTACTGTCCGTAATGTTTATTTAGAGAAAACGTACATTATTNTGTTTATCATTCTTTACTTAACACTTTAATTAAATTAATGATATGTGCTGTCTTATAAGTGGCAAATGCTTAGTTGTAAACTCAATGGTTGAGTCTGTTAGTAGGAGCATAGCTGTGTATAGCTTAATGGCGTGTACAGTCATATTCTGTTTTGTATTTTTTCATTAACAAATTTTAGTTTGATGATATTGGTTTTCTATATCGCAATTTTAGTCTCTCATCTCTCAAGCATTTTTTTTGTGAAGAACTAATCCAAATTAAACATTCGTATCGAAAATTTCATCACATGAATTATAGTATTAGTCACTAATAGAACGATTGTTTGCGTTGGACTGCTACACAAATTTTCTTGTGGCAAATGCTTATTAATATATATTATAGATTTCATTTTTAAGTTTTTTATGTGTCAATATTCAGTATCTGTTTGTTTGTTGGAATGTATTGATTCTGCTTGGCATAAAATAAATATTTTCAGTTTTCTACGTAACTTGTTATAGCTATGCTGACTTGGTTTTTGCTATACTGTCCTTGGTGGTATGTGTAGGTTAGCCATAAAAATATGGTGTTAGGAAACTACTTACCTTAAAATTTTGTTTTTGAAGAGAGTTAATGCATTTTTTATGGTTTTATTTACATCACAAGAGTTTTATTTTTAGCGAAAATAATATTTTGGTGGAGGATTTAGTGTTGGCGCAAGTAAGCCAAGAGGAATATCTGGAGCAGACGCACTCAACGACCCTGATATTACATTAGAAGTTGCATTTAAAGAACTAGAAGCACCTATACATTATGTGACAAACGGAAAGTGCAGTACATGCCAAGGCACAGGTAGTGAAGGAGCAATTAAAGCAGTTCAGTGAAACAGATGTCAGGGAAGCGGTATAATTAAGGCTCAAGAGGAAAGTTTTACCATTGAAAGGACGTGTACCACTTGCAATGGAGAAGGAGAATTAATACAAAATAAGCTTAAGAAATGCGGTAGAAATGGATGTAGAAGAGATGAAATAAATATATCAGTTTTAATTCCAAAAGGCGTAGAAGAGGGAATTAAAGTAATTTTTTTTGTTAGGCTGTAAGGACTCGTCAACAGGAAGGTTATTGGAGCCCATCAAATTAAAGTAAAGGTAAGTGGTAAGCGATAAGCTGGAGAAAGAGTTGGGAGAAGCAGAGATTTAATCGTATATGTGGAAATAACCTCCCATAGAATCTTTCTTCGTAATTGAACAGATTTACATTCTAAATTTTCTATAAGTAGGACACTAGCAACGCTTGGCGGTGAATTGATATCCAATCAAGTGATGGAACTAAATTACAAATAAAGGTTCCTAAAGGCACTCAATCTAATATCAAGCTACGTTGTAGGGAAAAAGTTATACCATATATGAACGCACATGTTTGTGGCGATCTGTACTTACAGGTGATATTTAAGACTTTAAATCCAAAGAACTTACTGTAGCATTTTAAAAATTTAAAATTAATGAACATAAAAAAATGAGTTATTATTTCTTTCTCATTTAGGGTTAGGAAAAATTGAGATGAAGGTTGGTGTATACCATTATTAAGGTAAGTGGATTTAGATCGACATTGGTATTGTTTACGGAGATGAAACTATGTCAGGTGATGAGCTGTTTGTAGCTGATGTTCATTTTAATGCTGTAAGAAAAATAATTTGCTTGGAATAATAATTAACATGCAAATGACGATCACTGTGCTGCGGTGTTGTATCTGTTTCGCATTACACATGATATGTTTCACCGTCCTTCTCCGCTAAATCTCTTTGCTTTTGCTAACCTAAAACTTCTTACTTTCCTTCATTGTCATCTAGAGATAAGTATAGCTATCGTCGCTAGGGATCATTCTTTTTCGTGACCTGCTTCAATTTCACTAATGTCTTCAATTTGCATTGTTGCTCAATTTTGATAATAGTTTTCTTCTTTCGCTTATTACTTGGTTAGTATTGTCCTCAATCTCTCTCATTTCTCTCTCCTATGCTATACTTCATAGCTTCAGCTAAATATCTGCTCTCTCCACTTGCAAATTCTGATTTTAACCTTCTTACTTTATGTTTGAAATCTAAAAACATTTCATGTTTTTCAATATCTCTTTCATACGATTTATTTCCGATAGTAATTCACCTTTTTCTAAACCTTCTGCGATTTTATTCAGCAATAATGCATCTTCTTTTTGAGGAAGCTAAAAACAATTTTTTAGCGTTGGTGGTTCATTAGGGTTTTTATGCAAAGGTCAAAGGCAAATGGGAGAATATAAAAAATTTTCCAATCATGTTCGCGTATTCGATGAATCTAGGTAAAGTTTAGGCATAATTTTTGAAGGAGCTTCTTGATTTCAGACGGTGATACAAATGCAAGAACTAATTTATTGGCTATTCAAGCAATTACGAATGAAATCATCACTCCCTCTATTAATTATCGTTCTCTTTATAGTTACATTACTAGTTTATTCACCCATTTCAAGATGGAAATGGGAGGTTATGACGTACTCAGATGCTATCACATACGCAAAGCGCAGAAATATATGACAGCCTAATTTTATTATGCATATTTTCGTATCATCTGTCTGGCATGTCCATTATTGATGCAATATGTCACGAAATGTCCGCTGAATCAACTGGTGGATTTGCTAACTATAACGATTGTATAGGCCACCACAATAACCCTATGTTGGAAGTTATAACAATAATTTTTATGATTTTGTGTTCTCTACTTTTTCCTAGCTATTCAAAAATTATAATTCGATTAGATGTTTACCATGATGAACATGTTTTTTACCTTATTAAGAATGTGATTATCTCGTATTTTTTGCTTGTTTTTGACTATATAAAATTTTTATAGAGCAAATTTTAGAATCAATTTTATCATATAGGTGCAACACTTTTACTACGATCTCTTTTATCACATCATTCGGTTATGCAACGTGAAATTATGTAGATCGTAGCTTTATTTTAGTCTTAGCTTTCTTTCTACCATTTATTGGTGGATGTGGTGGTTCAGCCAGTAGTGAGGTAAAAATCTTCGGTTTGATTGTTTTTTTAACGACTGTAAGGAATTACTTTCGCACTTTATTAAATCCAAGCGCAATGGATAGAGTAAAATTAAATGGTAAAAAAATGATGAAGTTCAATCTGTCTTTGTTTTGTTTCTTTTTTTGCAATTTACTAGCTCAGTTTCTGCAATGCTTACAAATTCTGATTCAGGATTTAGTAGTATAATAGGTCCTTTAATTAATTATTTCTCCTTTAGTAGCCGAGTAAAGCTATTTCTATTTTTTCTGGTGCTGCTTGGCTTGAAATGTTGCCAGTCTATTTTTGTATAGGTAACTTGTTATTCACAAACATAGAAATCTCTTAGATTGCGGTGAACCTCACCGCCAGGTAACAGATTAATCATGTTACGTCGAATGAAAATGGTAGACGGGACCGGGATTCGAACCCGGGACCTTGTGCTCAACGCGCTCATGCGCTTACCGACTGCGCCATCCCGTTCGCTTCTCGGGTCCGTCTATCATTCTCATTCAACTTGTGAAACCCAAAGACCTCTGAGGTGGTCTCGTAGAGACTAGATTCCTCATCTGAGGCGACTCCCATAGGAAGTACTTTATTTGGGTAGCATTTTCCATTTCTGGTTCACAAACATAGAAATCTCTTAGATTGCGGTGAACCTCACCGCCAGGTAACAGATTAATCATGTTACGTCGAATGAAAATGGTAGACGGGACCGGGATTCGAACCCGGGACCTTGAGCTCTACGCGCTCATGCGCTTACCGACTGCGCCATCCCGTTCGCTTCTCGGGTCCGTCTATCATTCTGACGGATGAGAATGAGAAATCATATGGTAATATGGAAGGAAAATATATGAATTAGTATACTATCACTTTGCCGTCAGTTAAGTGATTACTTTAGGTAAAGCGTGATATTGTTTCACTGTACTGAAGATAAACAAAACGAATAAAAGGGCGTTATCACATTCTTTATCATCTAAAATTGCACTTGAGAGTGATTTTTAAACGATCCTCTAAAGCTAACATAGAATTTGTGGAAGTATTACTTAAAGCTCGTAAAATATTTTTTTCTTTTTCATTGCCAAGCTGATTAAATGGTTCTTTTTCCTTTTCTCACACTCATTTTCAAATTCCTTCTTTATAGTATTTATATCTGCTTTTTTCGAGAAAGGAAACTGTTCGAAATTGTACAAGAAAGAGATAATTGTGCTGAAGGTACCAGTAAAACATACACTTCCACAACACACTCCGTATTCTGTTTGCGACTATTAAATGTTCAAACTCTTGATATTTTCTCTGTGGTATGATTATAGTAATATCTATATTATCATTAGCACTTTTTTTATTTTCATCCTTGCAAGCTTTCCAGATTAAACTTGCTGCAATGTTAACTCACTTTCACTATGTGAATCAGGGTTGTTTTTGATACGCTCCAAGCATTTTTTCCCCATCTTGTTAGTTGATCTTTATCTCCAGCTATCTGTGCGCCATTTGTTATGCTCTCTAGCTTTTTAATAAAATTTTCTATTTGTGTTGTAAATCCATCCCTAATATCTGGTTCGCCATAATTTTCCCTTTGCTTTTGGATGTTGATTCTAATTGCATTATTTACATCAGTGTCAAGTGTTGTTTATAGGGTGCGTACTATTTCCGTAGGTAATTCACCTCTTTGCTCTAACCATTCTGGCACTTTGTCTCCTGCAAGAAGATATAGCTTACTCAATGCTAGAGAAACTAGGATAAACGCAAGGAAAAAAATAACGAGTGCTGTAAATAGTCATATAGCTAAACCGATGACAAGCCACCTTTTAATGATCTAGGAGGCATTCTTGTACTTTTAACTGTCCTTGTATATTATCTGGTATAATTTATTTCTACTGACATAATTTACTTAAAGTAGTTTCACTTTCATAAATGTACTAAATTTTTCTTACTTTGTCAATTCAAATTTGTACTTCCGTATTTTTCATTCTTTCTGCTAATTAGTATAGATGCATTTTTTCGTCAAGAGCTTGGGTTCTTTCTGATTGAAAATAAGATACTTACTCTTTGTGATTACGGCTTGTCGGGTATAATATTCTTTTATAAAGGTATATATTAAGTTATGTAACAAATCTGGAACGTGTGTGTAGTCAGGTGATCGAACTCATCATTCATTGTCTCGAGTTACTTTACGAGTTTTATGTGATGAAATGACGTCAGTGTGTGTGGTACGCGCTCGATCTTCCTATTTTCCGTCCCATCACTGTCGTCTGTCATCCTTTCTCTCTTTTTAAACCTTCGAACGTCATTTCAACAGAGTTATCGTTCTGTAAGGTCCCAAATTCATCAATTGCATTGTCTGTTATTGTAAGATAATCTCATCATACCTTGAAAGTAAATTAATGTTATAATTTAGGACCATTATGATGTACTTTTATACCCCTGTACAAGTGACTATGTAATCTTGTGTATGAGTAATTAACTCTTAAACGTCTTGATTGTTGCGTATGACACTGCGTCGTCTTTCTTTGTGTTTTCGTTTCGTTTATAAGAAAGTCATTGTGTCTGACGAATTTATTTATGAATCTGAGAAGAATTGAAAAACAGTGAAATAACAAAGAATAGCTCTAGGTGTCACACGTTTTACTGCCTTGTTGAATTTGTTGCACTGAGGTGCCTTTTAGAGATAGAGTTGAAGAAAGCGTATGTTGTTCGTTTGTGTGGTATGTAGAGAGCGTACTCTAAATAAGAGCAAAGCCTTTTCTTAATCGCTTGGAAAACATAATATTCTGCTAGTTTCGCTGTATATATTTTATATATAAACAGTAAATGGAAACGTAACGCTTGATACTTGTCACATTAAGTAATTTCATTATTTTACCACCAAGTGAGGAGAGTCTCTTAAATTTTTTTTTTTGACTGCACTCGCCTTTCGCTCAGACTACCATGTGAAATGAAATGAGTTATCAATTGTAATTATATTTTTGACAAAAAAGAAAAGATTTCGTTAGTAAATTATTATTACGTAAAACCCATTCGGCTACTTGGCGACCATGGTGTGTCGTTCCGTAAACAGTAGCCGTAATATATAAGACTTGCCAGGGGCGGAAATATAATGAGGAATTTTATACGACTGGCAGTTCTCTTTATATTTATACTTCTCTTTTCTCTTGTAAACGGTAGATAAATGCGCTGTTGCTTTAGTGTCAACTTTTATACGGAGCTTTAAAGATTGTACTGAATCCACAATTGTTCCTTTAAATGGACTAGCGTTGTTTCAGGGCACATGATAGTAGAGACTTTGTGCCACTTCCGGCACTGATAAAAGCAGAATACAGCTTATCACAGGATGTTGCGATTTGCGGTCAGAACCGGATATGTCATATCCAACTCATCTAGTATGACGCAACAGCAGGTGACTTGATGACCTTGAGAACAGGTGTGTCACATAAAGCCCAGTAGGTTTTTCCCACAGCCGGTCACGTGACGGTCTTCCAAACGAGAGTGTCACATCGAGCTCTGTGACGCAACAGCAGTGTCACAGCTGGTGGCCCCCCAGATGAAAAAAAAAGTGCATATTATTTATATTCAAAATTGTTTGTAGTGTATATCATTTTGTAGTGCACGACGAAACAGGAGGTGTCATGTGAAGAGGGGAGGAAGGGTTGCAACCCCTGAAAAAAATGGAGGAATGGTAAAAAAAGAAAAGACTGCTGTATAAAATAGTGTGTCAATACACCAGGAAGTGGAGGGAAGGCATGCAGCACGACAACTAAACAGAAAGATGTGGTATAGAGTCATATTAGGAGTCATGTGACAGAGGAGAGTGGGGGTTCATTTTACAAAGGAAGGTGGGGGATGCATTGTCTATCCCATAACTTTTGAAATAGTCATTTTAAAGAAATTAATTTCAAAAGAAAGTGTTTAATACATACCTTCTGTTCACATATAACACACAGAAAATAAGCTTGAAGACTCAGCTCTCGACGCCTCGTCTGCCTCGTTGATTCTGAAGCAGTGTTTTACAAGAATGAGTGGAAGAAGATCGCTCCAAAAAAGCATATACACCTATTGTTGAAAAAAGAGAATTAATATCATTGGCGCTTATAAAAAGCAGGATTTCATTGTCGAGAAGAAATTCAATTGCTTAGACAATAATATGATCAATTAAGAATAATTCACAGTATAAAGAATGTGAATGAAGAATAAATGTTTCAATATGAAATTATGCGCATAAAACAATAATATACGATACAATACGAATCCTTTCTCCTGCGTTCTCGTGAACCTAGAACGGCGGCCATAATAAATTAAACAGATGAAGCTCGTATTTTTTGACAGTCAAGCGACCCACCGAAGCGTTCTCAAGCGGAGAATTTCGGCGCTTATTGCAAATTAATCTTAGTGCGCCGGTCACTAGTACTCCCTGGCGGCGTAAGTTTGAACTATGCGAGCTATTACACGCGTGAGCCATTCTTATAGGCCACCTCCTCCGTTCCGGGACGGAAGGCTACTGAAGAATATTAATATATCTTCAAGGCGGGAGCTTCATTTTTGACGAACTGCGCAAGCGTGTGGTGTACCTGTACGCAAAAGGTGTCCGTTCAGTCCAGGTGTACTTTCATCAGTTACCAGCAGGATCATTTCTTTTCGAAACACCTTCATGGTCATGCCGAAAGAGGTGGTGTCATCAAAAGAAGGGGGTGGGGGGGTGCAAATGGTGAGACAATGTGATTCAAAGTTGTGCAATATGACATGAGAGGAGGGTGGGTGGGGGTGCATATGAATTATATTAAAAAAACGAAAATTTGGAAAAAAATGTTTATTTATGGTACATAGTCTATCTCATAACTTTTGAAATAGTCATGTTAGAAGAAAATGCTTTAAAAAGACAGTGTTTTATACATACCTTCAATGGAGATGAAATCATGCTATCGTTCAAAAAACGCTGTAAATTTTGAAAATGTGATTTTTATAAAATGAAGTAAAAGTGCGATGTTAATGTTATGTTAGACTAAATATAAATAAATGATATTCCACTTTTGTTCATGATGTAGTAATAAGACTATAACTTTTGAAATAGTAAATGGTTTTATAAGAGGAATGCAATCCTGAAAGTGAATGGAGGGGGGGGGGGGNAAAATTATATTTATAATATTTTTTTACAGTCCATTATTTACATCTATTTACAAAATATTTACATGTTATAATTTAATTGATCACAACATAATGTTTTGGAATAGAATGATCAAGCATTATTCCAAAACAATGTTGCGATACCCAAGTTTCGAAAAAGTGTATAATAGTAAGGTATTGTAACAGTCCATCGTTTTGCTGGTTCCAAAAGTAGCAACGCCATAATTGATGTTTGCGTCTTATTAATGTGTTTGTACTTGTGATTAATATTTCTTTGATAAATGATTGTGTTAGATTTTAAAACAGTCAACGTGCATTGTGTTGGTAATAAATTGAAAGCTCCAGGGGACTTACATCTAGTAAGTGCGTGTTTGGCAAACACGGGACCCCGAGATGAATCAGGTATTACTTTCACTTACTTGTGCAAGGCTCCTTCTTTTCTCTTTCCTGACCTTCCTTGGTCACCTCTTTATCTTTTAGAGCCCGTAACTATTAGGGCTAGGATAACTTTCATTTTCCTCATTTTTGTCCCACCCCTTCGTTTTTTGACCTATCCCCAATTTTTTGTCCTACCCCTAATTTTTTTTCCCCCCTCATTTTTGTCCTCAAAGTTTTTATGTATATTTTGAGATATGTTTTGCTGTGTTGTAATTCAGGAGGGTTTTTAGTGGGTATTTCGGCTAGTCCATCACACGGGGAGAGTCATGTTGACTCTCCCTAGTGCGTAACTGCATTTTCCCTACCTGTACAAGTTTTCAGGGCTCCAAGACCTTTGTATTCGAAGAACCGTAAAACCCCACAAAAAAAAATAAATTGAAGCATATTTTACATGTATTAATTAAATGAGGAGAAGTTGTGAGTGTGTACAGAAAAGATTCGTAACTCATGTAGCGACTTCTTTAAACTTCATGTAATTGAAATATTTTTACTTATCATTACCAGCATATTTTGTAGATCGTATTTTTTAATAAATATAATTAATACTTAAACTGTGACTAATTTTCTTTTGGTAACTTGGTAGAGTTTCATATTAACACGTGAATCCGGTAAATAAAAAAATATTACTATGCTTTTGAGGCATTCATAATTTTTAAATCAATTTCGGCATTTTTAAAGATTTCTTGAAATTCTTACTGTAAGTCGAGCAGTATCTCTTGAGTCAAATCTATACTTCGTGGGTTGTCAAACTTTATTACCTTTGTTAGACAGAAAGATATTCGACCTGTATAAAGGAATATCGTATGGTTTCTTCATAGATTATTGTAAGTAGTTCATCTTCTGATATATCTATTACTTTTGGAGCCATGGTACTGGTGGATTGTCTTTACTCCTTTTGCATTTTGTTGCCACATTTTCAAGATTCCCTACAGAACAAGTCTTCTGGCTCGTTTCAGGGAGGTAGAACTGGTTCTGTTTTCTCATACCATTCCTTGACACAGATCACAATGTAAAACGATTCGTTTAGTTTTGCATTTATGTTTCAACTGAACAATAATAACTTTTGTATTAACCTTTTGTCATTTAGTTCTACATCACCTTCATAAGATTTGTGGCATGTAATTCGTTTCGTACAACGAGGAGTTGGATTCATACATCACTGTGACAAAACCAAACTTCCATTGACTTCTTTCTATGCAGAAAGGTAGGAATTTAGTAACATTTCGCCATGAGTTTGATAAAATTGGACACCTTTTTCGCACTAACTTCCTTTTTTGTTTCTCATGTTACTTTTATTTTATCCGGCTCATTATTTATTTATTTATTATTTGTCCAAATTGTTGGAGAATATACATAAATAAGTACTTTTTTGCAAGTATACCCTGTTCTTGTATAGAAGATTGTTTTTTTATATTCATATGACAAGGTCATGTAATTTTATAATGAATAAATGGAATTATTAGTAAGTGTGCATTTCATTACATAAGTTTTCTGTAAATTGTGCGATATTTCATTTTTTTTTCTAATGTGTAGTAAAATATTGGAGATATACATTGTGTTACCTGTTCAAAAATGTCAATTATTGCAGGAAAAGTATTTTCGACTAACAATAATCAGGTAACAATAATATGTGGGAGGGGAAGAGGGAAGTTACAGTACCTAGAAGGGAAATAGGGAAGTTACAGTACCTAGAAGGGGAATAGGGAAGTTACAGTACCTAGAAGGGGAATAGGGAAGTTACAGTACCTAGAAGAGGAATAGGGAAGTACAGTACCTAGAAGGGGAATAGGGAAGTTACAGTACCTAGAAGGGAAATAGGGAAGTTACAGTACATAGAAGGGGAATAGAGAACTGCCACGTAGCCTGGCGGTCGATTGTAGAACTGGTCTCGTAAGTAGTATAGGACACAACTCGCTTGGACGCTGGAAACTCTTAACACGGAAGAAGGGGAACTTGAAAGCAGACATTGCCGTTATGCATTGAGTGCCGCTTCTTGTTTTCGTGTTGTCTGTTGCCTATGTGTTCGCCGCAGAAGCGATCCGGAGCGATATAAAGACTTTCAGTACTGTTATATCTTTTGTGTTACATTCTAGGTTTCTGTTTTACAAGTATTCATTGACGCAATGAATGTTACTGTATGATACGGAATTGTGTTTCGTAACTAGTTTCTAAGCTTCCTGAGTTTGATCATACACGTGGGTTGTGGAAATGTTACAAAGCATCGCAAATCATGGACTTGCCGCAGGAGGTGATTGGTAAATTATAATTTCTTCTTACTTCGCTTTACATTAATTTCAGAGATTTGTTTGTGGCATTTTGTATGTTTAAGTATGTCAAGAATGGGTGATACATTGTGGTTTTACTAAATTAGAGCATAATTTTACTTATCCGGTGACCTACTTGTATCAATATGATTTTATTTTTCAGTTAAGCTACTATAGTTTTTCTTATGATTTGCGTCAGTTGGTGTCTTATTCACCGTTTCATTGTTATTTTGTATAGATTATGTGAGATTTTGTATAGATTATGTGAATAAAGGTTGATTTTTTTAAAAATCTGCGTTTATATTAATTTTTTGATGCGGCAATAAATGCACGGAAATGTTGGATAATAAGAAAATATTTTTTAAAAATATTTTTTGAAAATATAGTTTTAGTTTTGTTGTTCTACATTTCTATACTGACTAATCTATACGTATATATGTGAACTATTAGATTCAGACAAGTATAATGTAAATGTATATTTCAGCAAATATTTGCACGTATATATGATTGTATTCACATGTATACAGCTAAAAACACTTCAAAAACGCACGTTTTTGCTTTCATTATGTGTGTGTGCATCAATACATACATGCAAAAATTTACATCCAAGTACATGGTAGATCGTGAACAAACATGTACATACCCATATTTAGCGCTTTTTACTGCACGAAAATCGGTTTAAATTTTAAAAAATGCAATTTTCTCGTATTTCTGCAAAAATACCTTAAACGAATAATATCAGAAAAGAGTCTCATATTCGAGAGCACATATCTCGGATTCTGTGTGTCTGACGGAAAAAATATTTATGACCAAATTTTGAGCAAATTTCAACTGCTTCTCCTACTATTTCTAAGGTGCTTTTATATCTTGCGTAATTTTTGAGATATTTACCGAAGTCCGTTTAGCGGTTCCTAATGAAACCCGGAGTGAAATAACCGATTTTCTTCCCCATTAAAGTGACGCCGAAACCTTATTTCAGCCAAGTTTCGTTTCTGTAAGATTTTGGTCAATTTAAAATCATTATTTCATCGTGATGTTGTTGATTTGAAATTTTATAGTTTTCAAATTACATTTACTTTAGCTATTACATTATTTGAGATGCTCTGTATTTGTGGGCTCAAACAGAAAGGAAAGTGATGTTTTTGCTTCTTTTCAGGTAATAAAACACTTGTGAGCACCTCTACCTTCAATTTAAGGAGCTGTTGATTTTTCTTTACGTTGTGAATATTGTAAATGCAGTATCGTCCACTAAGTATATTCAGCTTTTGTCTCTGGTATGTTCCTTACTATTATACTTGCATGATACAAAACTTGAAATATTAAATACCGAACGAAATTTCTTGTATTTGTGTTAGGGTATTGAAATTTGGACATGATATGAAGAAATTGCTAAATGGGGTCCAAAGTTTTTTGGATTAGGAATGTCTGAGTGAGAATTGTGGGAATGGTCGACTTTAGCATTTTCAGTGGTTGATTTGATGGGCGGCAAATTATTTTCCACTTGGACCCTTCTCTTCTATTGTATTCAGGGTCCGCATAGCCAAGGGTCAAAATTAATTGTAAAGAAAAAAGATATACTTCAGTCTAAAAGATTACCTGCAATAGGTTCCAAATATTGTGACTTTTCACTATTGAGGTGTCTTTTGTTTGACAGATGCCAGAATATTTAGTTTTAATAGAAAATTAGGTGTACTATTTGCAAATGCGGATAGTCTAACACTAATAATGAACACTTTGATACATCATTGGATCATGCTTTCGTTAGCTTAGCGCGAGATGGGTAAAATTCAAGAAAAGTAGTTAGAATATAACAGAGATTATAGAAGAGATTCTCTAGTAAAAGAAGTAGAATTAGACAAGTGCACTGTCACACGAAGTTTACAACTTCTTTTATAACAAAGTTTTTCCTTATTATTTTTTATATTTATGCCACTTTAAGCTTGCCATGTTAGAGGTCAATAAAAATGAACAGCATGGAAAAATATAGCTTTAANGTGTCAATAAAAGTGAACAGCATAGAAAAATTAAGCTTTAAGATTATTTAGTGTTAGTAAAAATATGTGCCCATTAATAAAAACAACTTTGGCCGTAAACTATTATGTTAGGTATGAATAAAGAGGTGAATTGGATTTCCAGTTAATTTTGTTTTAAGAGTGTAGTTTTAGTATTAGAAGGTATCCATGAATAAAAAATACTTGAACTATAAAATTGTATGTTAGGTGTCCATAAAAGGGTGAACTGCATTTACCACATTATTTCTTTAAAAAAACACGCCTCTGCTTCAATTAACTTTATTCTCTCAAAAGCAAAATATATTTTTTCGATTTTTGCCGCTATTTGATGCCTTTCTAAAACGAACTAGGAATAAACAAACAAATATTTATGATGTTATCGCCTAACGCAACTTTCGACCATATAGATTGCAAAAAATTGAATAAAGTAAATATTTTGAGTACAAAACATTTCTCAAAAAATCACAGATGCATTAACAATAAATAACAAAACTACAGCATAATTAAGCAACCTCACTGTAATATCTGGACTCTCTGAAATTTACTAAGAAATTTTATTTAAATACTCCATAAAAAAACTCCTTGTTGATTTTTTGAAAAGAATTCAAATTGTAAATGCCATTCACACTTTTATCAACTACTGCTCAATTATAAGCAATTAAAAAACAAAGAAACACTCAAAGAATACGTTTCCAGGCTTTTTTATTGAATGGAAATTTAACACGTGAAGAGTATTTTACTCTAGCGTTGACCCCAGTTCACCCTCTTTCCCAGGTTGTCTGCGAAACGGTTAGTGTAGGCGGCAGCGTGAGAATGTAAGATTCTACTGACCCGAGTAAAACACCCACATGTTTACAGCGACTGTGAGATCCGGCAATCTCACAATGCCGGCATTGACTCTTTAACGTTCTCGTGGTCATTAGACTCCTCCCTCATTAGTACATAGTTACTAATTGCAAGTAATTTTTTGTTGACCTATTTTCTATTTTTTAAAAGTTATTTCACTCCGTCGATTTATTGCTGAAAAGAANGCTCCGTCGTTTTATTGCTGAAAAGAAGAAAAATTATAATGTAGAATGAAAAGATGTTTTGAACATTCTTTTTTATACTTTGAGAACTGTTGTGTTATTTGGGCATTATGTTTTGTGATCTTAGTGTTAATTTACGGTAATAAAATTCAGACATCTATCTTTCCATTGTCTAGTTCTCAATCTGAAATAAACAAGTCTTTCTGTTTATTAATTTGCATAAAAAAATATTTGAGCTAAAGAATTACATTCGAGATACTGCATAGTTATCACACGAAATGTTGATGTTCATAATCAAGGAGTCCAAGAACGTGAAATCCTTTAAAATTTTTGCTCATATAACAATAGATATTGCTCATTTGGATTAGATGGCTATTTCCTTAAGGAGTTGGGATATTCACTGTAAAGTGGGATTTTGTAAGTTTGGATTTCGTATAAATGGAATTGTTAGATTGGCACACTTAATTGCCAATTAAGAGAATTGTATTACATATTTCGAATATTTGTTAAAGTAGTTAGTCCAAGTATTTCCCGTTGCTTATATTTTGCAATTGTTTCATTTACGGCATTACCTTCTGGGGCAATTCCGGTCAGAGTACTCTTGTAGTCCCTTATTCAAAGAATAAAATATCTTATCATTTCTCTGCATTTATATTTATGAAACGCTCGTGTTTGTTAAGTCAGATTTACTCAAGTTCCACCCTTGCTTTTTACGAAACAATCTCCTTCACGAACACAATACTCGGATTGTAATAATATTCATCGCCCTAGAGTGTCAAACACTCTTTGCCAAAAAAACCGTATCATTCGGGAATCGTTCTATATAATTCCCTTCCCAAGAATATAAAAGATATTATGAAATTGAATCTCTTCAAATCCGCGGTTAAAAACTACCTTCTGCACCAGTGCTTCTACACTGTAAAATAATTTATTGATTTTAATAAAAGTTAAATTCGTCTTGTATTTTATCACGCCATTCCTGTAGTACTTTTTAAATAACTTATAACAATTTCAAAAACTATTTTCTTGCATGATTGTGTTGCCTTATGGTTCATATTAATTTAGTTTTTTGTGTACTCAACTTAGGCACGGTTGTGTACATTAATTCTATAGCCCCATTCTTGCCCGGGTTTTTCTCCAGTTTTCTTTCGGGTAGAGGCGGATTTCTTATACAGGTTCTCTAGGCTTTGTCTAGGGGCATGTTTATTGTAATAATAAATTCTGAATTTAGTGTTATTTTAATTCTTATGATTTATAAACACTATAATCAGAATAATCTATAGTTCGATAATAATTTGTACATGTAAATTTTTTTGCGTTAAATAACAAACATATTGATATTCGATTAGTATTATAACTCGCAGTTAACTTTTTATCATACTTAGGATTTTTTTCTGAAATTTTTGAATACGCGTCACCCGCGGGGCCCTTGATCGAAATTGATGGAATGGTCCCTTGCTTGCATCCGGAGAGACAATTAGTTTATTGTCCTCCTCGTAGTCATACGCAGTTTGTACTGCTTCTTTTGACAATTAAAATTATTTATTATCATTTATTTATTTATTAGTATCCCCAAGGACCATCGGTTGTCAAAGTAAGAAAGTGCCAATACCAGCCAGTTTTTAGATCATGTTTTGAAAATGTTTTTATTTCTATGTTTTAGTTAGGCATTTATTCTCCTTTTTTAACGTTGTAGTATTGTGATTTTTAGCATGCTTTACCTACTCACAAAGTGTTTGGGTTCTGTTCTCGTTGATAGTAAATTTTTGTAAAAGTATTTTGAATAATATTAGTGATTTTATAAAAAAAATTATTTCAGAATAATAGAAATTGAAGTATTACCATAAAAATTAATAATGTAAGAATATACGCACAAAATTTCTTTTCATAATTAATAATGTATTTTGGTTATTGTCTTTTCCCATCTTCATTGCTGTTTGTGATTGAAGCAGAAGTTTCTGATGTTATCATGTTATGTTCTTCTAATGATCTTTCGTAATTAACAACCCCATCTTCCAACTTCAATTTGTGACTCACTATTAAGTCTTGAGTATTTTTCTTTAACTTATCAAACATTTGTAGTTTCTTTACATGCATCCAATTTGATAATATTTAACTATTAAATTGCAGATTGAAAAGAACGATGAGAAATGATTCAATCACTACAAAATTGAAGACCTAATTGATGAGTTGTTTATTGATTATACGTATGAGAGTAGAGGATTATTACAATTTAGTTCACTTTAAGGTTTTTGCCTCAAAGGAATAAATAAATGTGTTCTTAATTACAGTAGTATTTCCTCTTACAAGTTACAGTTGTATCTTGAAATAAGTAAAAATTATATCTAAATTTAAAAAAAAAGTAATATTAAAATTGTCGTATTTTTATTAATATTTCTATCTATACAATAAATAATGTTACAAAAATTATAACCTGTTTGGTGATAGGGCCAAGAGATTCGTTTTCTTCATAGGTCCAGAATTGAGTCAATATCAGGAAGTCACTATCAGCTCAGCAATACCAAAATCCCGGGACTCGTCATTTATATATAATGTATCTATAAATTATGTAATTACGATGTATTAGGTCACTATATATAGTGAAATAATAGTTCGTAATTGTTAAAATATTTTTTATAATTAATCATGAAAATATAAAGATAGTACAATTTCAGTGTTCTTTAAAACAGTTACTGCTTTAATTGTGAACTTTTTTGATTTTCTGGTTACTCCACTAGAACGAATAAGTTGCAATCTGTAACAGGTAAAGTTTGTTATAAATTATGCTTAAGGATGGGTATGAATTCCTATTAATTAAAATTCTTTTTCTATGAATGATCTTATAGCAGTGTTGGAAACATAAATTACATGAAATTGTTCAGTGCACATATAGGGAAGCAAAATTTTCCCAATTGTAATCACAAGTTTTATTTAAGTGATATTCATTTGTATTACTGACATTATTGTTTTATGGTGTATTTCTTTTACAGGTGTGTGTTCATGCGAACAAATTTGTACAGACTATGTTGTGAAAAAGAATGGAATTTCCAGTTTTTTCCGTGGTCAATGCTATTACATTTATAAAGTGTAGTTGGCAATTACCTAGACTTGGAATTGGACATTAATATGATGACTTGGAAGTGTGTTATTCATTTAAAAAATGCAATCAAATGTTTAATATTACATGTAGTCAAAAATACTATGGGTATCGCACACAAATAATTTGCTGACACTTAGTAGGTATGCCAGTTTATTGTAGTATAAAATTTATTAGTAATGTGAATTTCGTAACGGTGTTATAAATTTTCTAAAGAGTTTAAAAGTATTATATTGCAAAAAATGTAATTTTGAAATCGTAAGTTTTCTTTAGGTGTTTGTATGCTGGGGATAGGGTGTTGGTTTGGTTAGTGTGAATATGATAACAATGTTTTTCTCTCTAATTTAGAACATCAAACTTCTGCTGATTGCAAGAGTTGTATCATCAGCTCTTCTAGCAGGGAGAGAGAGAGAGAGAGTTGGCATCTCAACTAAACGCCTATGAACAATTGATTACATACATGCAATCTAATATGAGGTGTTTATGTGAGTTGAACTTGACATAATTTCAATTTATTTCAATTTAGTTGCATGATTTGTTTGGTGTTGCGTTAAAAATATAGTTTTTGAGATCGGTTTCTACGCTATAGGAGGCATTATTTGTATGCTTTATGATTTTCTCGGATCCGTAATATCTATTATGTATGGTGTCAAGAAGTATTTATAATAAATTTTGAGGAAGAAGGATTCGAACATTGACTTGAATCTTATTTATAGTTTTAGAATATATTTGCATGGAAAATCTCATTTCGGGTTGTTCAGAAACATTTTTTTTCTAGAATCCCAAATCATTCAGACCAGAGGTGTCCAAAACATTTTTCACTGTGAACCATTTGCTGATATTTTCTTTTTTTGGTTTTAGTTATTCAGTTTATGTCTATTACTGAATTTTCCAAAATTTATTCGGTTCAAACGGGTTTTCACAGCACACAGTTCTGTGGACTTTGAGGGTTATTTTTAGTAGAGAGTACAAATATAAAACTAGAAAATTATATTCAGATGCTATATTCAAAGGTATCATTTTAAAGCATACATAAGTTCATATTCTGATTTGCGACAAAACAAATCGCAACATATTACAACACTGGTATTAGGAGAGAAACCTTATTTCCATATAGAATTTTCTGCAATATTTGCCTTTTAATTTAAGGTTTAGTCTCAACACTGATGTTCTGATTTTCTTTCAATATCTGTTTTTTGTTTGAAGATTAGCATTTTTGCTAAGATTTATTTGTACAAATTATAAAGATGGGAAATGTTCTTGGAACACTCTATAATGCAGGGTAACCTATTGGTAATTCTTTCCATGTTTGGAAAGGTANCCTATTGGTAATTATTTCCATGTTTGGAAAGGTAGCGTGTGAAAATAAACAAGAATTGCAAAACCAGATTTTTGTTTCTAGTTATTTTACTGTAAGATCACAAGCAACGAAGATATAGAATAATGATAAAGTCACTGGATACTTTAACTATAAACAGGTTACTAATAAAAAACGACCATTCCCCCAAATACAGGTTACCAATGAACAATGCGATGTCGGTGAATCG
>NNCF01126060.1:13094-64571 GCA_002313205.1 Laupala kohalensis
TTTTTGGGTACTTAGGTATATATATTTTTCGATTGAGATAAAAGAATTTCGAATATTTGTTTTTAAAAATATTTTCCAAAACTTTTTTGAGAACTAAAATATATATAAATTTTAATTGAGACAATAAAAAATTTTCAAATTTTTATTATTAATTTTTTTAATATTTCTTGGGTACTAAGGTATACATACTTTTTGATTGGGAAAATAAAAACTTTTGAGTTCTTAGGTACATTAATTTTTCGATAGGGACATTAGAAATTTTTGAATTTTTTAAAAAGATTTTAAAATTTTTTGGGCCCTTAGTTTGATATATTTTTTCGTTTGGGACCATAAAATTTTTTAAACATATTTTCGGAAAAAAATTTTTTGAAAAATCTTTCAATACTTTTTGTTACTAAGTTGTATAAGTTTTTGGCTTTAGACTAATAATTTAAAAACATTTTTCCGAAACTAATTTCTCTAAATTGTTTTAAAAATTTATTTTACCAAGGTATATATATTTTTTGTTTGGGAGCATAAAAAAATTTCGAAATTTATTGTTAAAATTTTATTACATATTTTAAATTTTTTCGGGTACTTAGTTACATATATTTTTGTTTAGAAACATAAAAATTAAAAAAAAAATTTGCAAAAAATTTACGGAAAAGTTTTTGAATATTTTTTGGGTACATAGGTACATATATTTTTTTATTAAAGCCATGAAAAATTTATAACTTTTTTCGTTAAAATTTATTGAAAATTATTTGAAATTTTTAAGGGTACTTAGGTATATATGTTTGTATAGAAAAAAAATTCCAAATTATTTTGTAATTTTTTTTCGGAAAATTTCAATTTTTAGAGTATCACGGTATAAAAATTTCGTTTGAAACCATAAAAAAATTTCAAACTTCTTGATTTTTTTGGATATTTTTGGGTTCTGAGGTATGTATATATATTTTCCTTTGGGTCCATAATGAATTTTGGAAATTTTTTTGAAAATTTTTTTTGAATTTTTTGGGTACATAGGTATATATATTATTCGTTTAAAACCATACAAATTAGAATCTTTTCCGGATTTTTTTGAAATTTGTTTGTAAGGTTAGAGTACTTTGGTATGTATATTTCTTGTTTGGGACCATAAAAATATAAGACTTTTTCCGGAAAACATTTTGCGTTAAATTTTTGAATTTCTTTGGAAACTTAGGTATATATATTTTTCGTTTTGAACAAAAAACAATTTTCGAATTTCTTTCGGAAAAAAATTTTTGAAAGTGTTTTGGGTACTTAGGTATATATTTATTGTTTGGTACCATAAAAATTTTAAGAATTTTTTTTTGAAAAATATTTCCAATTTTTTTTGATAATTTTTTGGGTACTTGGGTATATATATATTTTGTTTGGTATAATCAAGATTTTTCGAATTTTTTCGGCAAAATTGTTTCGAAATTTTTTTGATTTTTTGGGTATATAGGTATATATGTTATTTGTTTTGGACCATAATCAATTAAATTTTATTTGGAGAAATTAATCGAAAAATTTTTGTATTTTTTTTGGGTGCCTGGGTAAATATAATTTTCGTTTGGGAACAAAAATTTCCAAGTTTCTTTGGAAAACATTTTTCATAAAATTTTATGAAATTTTTTGAAAATTTTTTGGGTACCAAGGTACATATATTTTTCGTTTAGATCCACAAAAAAATTTAAAAATTTTTTTGGAAAATATTTTTTAACTTTTAAAATAATTTTGTAATTTATGGAATTTCATAAGTTTCATTTGGGACTATGAAAACTCAAGTAATTCGTTTTGAAAAGATATTTCGAAAATGTTTTGAATTTTTTTCAGAAAAAAATATTTTGAAGATTTTTGGGTACTTACATGTATCTTTTTCGATTGCGACCATAAAAAATTTTAAAATTTGTTTTGAGAAATTTTTTAGAAACTATTTTGTGTACTTTTGCTTTTATTTTTTAATAGGAGAATAATAATATTTCAAATTATGCGAAAAAGTTTTCTTTAATTTTTTTGATACCTGGGTTTATGTATTATTTGATTAAACACACAAAATATACTTATTTGAAAAGTTTCCCTTTAAGTCTGTGAAAGGAAACCTGACTTAAATATTGAAGTCTATTCCCTTACATTTTCTTTGACGATATGGATGGTGAGACTTAATAATGTGGTACATAAAGAATGCTTTATATAACTAAATTTTTTGATTAAGAACAAAACAAATTTAAAAACTTTTCGAAAATTAAATGACACAATCTTAATTAGGGTACTGAGGCATATATATTTTTCCTTTAGAACCATTAAAAATATTTTCAAAAAAATTATGGAATAATTTTGGTTACTTTGTTATATTTATTTTTCGACTGGGACCAAATTTTTTTTAAAAGAACCATTTTTTATAACAAAATTATTTAAAAGCTTTGGAGGTTTGGGACTTATAATTAGCTAACAAACACAAAAACATTTCCAAAGATTATTATCTTTCTTTCCCGTGAACCTCAAATTGTGTTCACTTGACATAGAATTCACTGGAATTATGTTAGGGGTTCGTGTGAGCGTGTATTGCAGTTCATGGTGTCTGTGAATTTGTAGAAATCCAGAAAACTCGCACATAATGACATCTGTTGGAATCTCACTAATTTCGTTACGATGTCCTGGTCATCGAGACGCTTTTTTCTGACAGAGAGTAGGTGAGACACTGGAATGGTTGTTAAATATATTTTTAAAAACATTTTTTTTTGAGAAATTCACAAATTTATTAGAAGGAATTTTTTGAGGTCTGTGACACATTTATTTTCAACTATTTTCGCCCCGTTGAAACTGACATATTGTACATATGATATAGTATTCATGAAGAAAACGTTAGGGGCACGTGAGAACGTGTATTGCTGTTCATTGTTCTCTTAATTTTGAAGAAACCTACGACTCTCACATAATGACGTCGTGTTGGGATATTCCTTTTTTCGTTACGATGTCCTGGTCATCGAGACGCTTTCGTCTGTCAGAGAGCTAGGTGAAACACTGGAATAAAAGATAGAACTTCAAAATACAATATATTTGAACTATAGATTATTCGGAAAGTATTGTTTTTAAATCATAACTTTTAAATAACATTAAATTCGAGATTTCTTATTTTAAGATATGCCGCCCCTTGTCCTAGTGAACCATTACATTTACAAGTTTTGTACATGTTATATATAATAGAGTATAACCCTCAGGGATTTTTGTTTCTAATTATCCCTAATACCTATTCCCTTCTTTGTAATCAACATATTGGTACGATTTTCAAAGTCATATCTAACGGTTCTGGATTTTGTTACTCGTTCTACATCTGGATAATTTCATACAATCATTCCTGGTTCTATGCCAATACAATCATATAGCGAAGTCTAGGATCAAGAAAACATCGACCCACCTTTCCTACTTACACTGTGTTTACACTTTGAAAATAATTTTGAAAATTTTATGGTTCCAATCGAAAAATATATATACGTAAGTTTCCAAAACTTTTCAAAAATAATTTGTTTAAAAAAATTTTAGAGAATTTTTATGATGCTAATAAAAAATATAAATATCTATGTACTTAAAATGAAAAATTTGAATTTTTTATGGTTACAAATATATATTATATATATATATATATATATATATATATATATATATATATATATATATATATATANGAGGCATTCATTTTATACCACATTATTAAGTCTCACCATACATGCATCACAGAAAACGTAAGGGAATTGAAGTTATTCCAATAAATACTTACTATCTCAAGTAAACAAAATTAGAGTTTAACCGAAGAAAAATATTAAAAATGTTAGCTAAATTTTTTTGTTTATTCACGAAATATATGTCCCATACCTCCAAAAATTCCTTTGAACATTTTTGTAAATTTTTCGAAAAATTGATTTTTTAATAAAATTTTATGAACTATTCCTGTGTTTCATCTTGCTCTCAGTCAGTAAAAAGCGTCTTGATGACCGGGACTTCACAACAAGATCTTTACACAACGCCATGATATGAGAGTTGTCGGAGTTTCTTAAGATTCACAAACACAATGAGCCACAGTACACCGTATTACGTGCTCCTCACTTTATTCTAATAAGTACTTACTTTGTTAAGTGAATAAATTTTTAATTTAACCAGAAAATAGTAGTAAAAATATTTGGAAATATATTTGTAAATGCATGTCTTATGTTTTAAAAAATTCGTTGAAATAAACTAGAGAATTCACCGAAAAATGTATTTTTTTTTTAAATTTGTAAAATATTCTAGTTTTTAACGTTGACTTTGTCAGTTGGATTCATCTTGATGAAAGAAACATCGTAACGAAAAATAGTAAAATTTCAACACCACATCTGGATGTGTGAGTCGTGTGTGTTTCTTCAAATTCACAAGCACTATTTGCTGCAATACTCCCTTTCACGTGCTACTAACGTTATTTTAATGAATATTTACTATGTCAAGTGTACGAAATTTAGGTATACATAGAAAATATTAAAATATGGTTTGCCAATTTTTTTTGTTTATTCGGTATATATAAGTCCCAAAACTCCAAAAATGCCTTTAAATAATTTTCTAAATTTTCCGAAAAAATAAAGAATCTGTCAGAAATTTTATCAACTATTCCAGTGTTTCACCTTGCTTTCAAACAGTAGGAAGCGTCTTGATAACCCAGACATCGTAACAAAAGTGTATGATCCCGACACGACGTCATAATGTGCGAGTCGTCGTGTTTCTACAAATTCACAAGCAACATGAGCTGCAATACACCTTCTCACGGGCCCCTAACGTTATTGTAATAAATATTTATTATGTCAAGTGTTCAAAATTTAAGCTAAACGGAATGAAATTTAAAAATTTTGGCCTAATATTTGCAAAATATATGTTCCACATCTCCAAAAATATTTAAATAATTTTGTGAATTTTTCAAAAAATAGAATGTTTTCAAAATTTTAACTTTTCTAGTGTTTTGCCTTGCTCTCTATCAGTAGGAAGTGTCTCGATGACTTTGACAACGTGTTGAAAAAATGTAATATACTAAAAACGTTGTCATGAATTGGAAGTTGTGTGTGTTTCTTCAAATTCGCTACGTTATTCTAATATTTTTTTTAATTAAAATAAAATTACTTCTAATAAATACTTACTATGTCAAGTGTACAAAATTTGAGTATAACCTGGAAAAAAATTTAAAATTTTGGGCAATTTTTTTGTGTTTATTTGGAAAATATATGACCCAAACGTACAAAAATGCCTTAAAATAATAGTGTTAATTTTTCGAAATTACAAATTTTTTTAAAACTTTTTATCAATTCTTCAAGTATTTTATCTTGCTCTCTGTCAGTAAGCACGTCTCGATAGTAACATCGAAATGAAAAGAGTGAGATCCCAACACGACGTGATGATGTGCGAGTCGTGTGTGTATCTTCAAATTCATGAGCACCATAATACACATTCTCATGCACCCCTCACGTTATTCTAATGAATACTTACAATGTCAAGTGAACAAAGTTTTAGTTTCATTGGGATGAAAGTTAAAATGGTTGACCAAAATTTTTTCTTGCCTTTATTCGAAATTATATCCCAAACCTCCAAAAATACATTCAAATAATTTTGTAAATTTCTCTAAAAATTAAATTAAAAAAATAATTTTATTACCTATTCCAGTTTTTAACGTATCATTCTTCAGTAAGAAGCGTCTCTAGTACCTGGATAACGTAACGAACAAATTGAAGTCCCAACACATATTGTGGGAATTGAATGTATTTCTTCTAATTCAGAAGCACTATTAAAAGCAATGTAGGTTATTACGTACTCTTAATGTTATTCTAATGAATACTGACTGTCAAGTGTACAAAGTTTTAGTTTCACCGGGAGAGAAGGCGAAAATTTATATTCTTTCTTCGTAATTTATATATTCCAAACCTCCGAATTTGCTTTAAAAATAATTTTGTGAATTTCTCGAAAATTAAAAAATTTGTTTAAAATTTTATCAGTTATTCCAGTTTTTCACTTTGCTATTAGTCAGGAGGATGCGTCTCGATGATCTGGACATCGTAACAAAAAAAAAGTGAGATTCCAACACGACGTCGTAGTGCGAGTCGTGTGTTTCTATAAATTTACAGAAAAAATGAACTGCAATACACGCTCTTACATACTCCTAACTTTATTCTAATTAATACTGACTATATTAAGTGTTCAAAATTAGAATTTCACCGCCAAAAAAATTAAAAATATTGACCAATATTTTTTTGTTGATTAGGTATATATGTCCCAAACTTTCAAAAATGCCCCCCACCCACCCAGGGGATTTACATCTAGTAAGTACGTGTTTGGCGAACACGGGGCCCCGAGCTGAGTCTGGCATTACTTCCACTTACTTGAGCAAGGCTCCTTCCTTTCTATTTCCTGACATTCCTTGGTCACCTCTTGTTCCTTTCAATCCCGGCGCTATTAGGGCTAGGGTATCTTTCATTTTCCTCATTTTTTGTAATGTCTTGAGATATGTTTTGATATATTGTAATTCAGGAGGGTTTTTAGTGGGTATGGTTGAGTCGTTCGGCGAGTCCCACACGCGGGGAGAGTCATGTTGGCTCTCCCTAGTGCGTAACTGCATTTTCCCTACCTGAACAAGTTTTTAGGGTTCCAATGACCTTTGATGTCGAAGAGCCGTAAAGCCCCACACAAAAAAATATCCAAAAATGCTGGATAGACATTTGTCCCGTAGACAAATGGGTATACATGACAGAATATATATCCGGCTCCAAGGAGCAAAAAATTTACGGACAATTTTCTGTAGAAAAATATCTATACATCAATGAAATTATATTATGCTCGAAGGACCAAAAATTTTTGCAGACATTTTCCCGTAGAAAAAATAGCTACACTAGTATAATGATTTGAAGGACCAATAGTTTAGGTCAATTTAGAGAATAAGGAAAGTGAATGAGGTGTGAATTACAATGGTTGCGAACAAAACGTTTTAATACGGCTTGCAATATTAAATGGAAGAAAATAATGAAGGTACATTGTGATGAGGTAATTCGTGGATGGCGTGGTAGCTATGTGCCTACTGCTCGGGTGAGGTGACGGCGAGCGAGTGTCTGTTTGGTGAGGTACATGATGATTGATGGCCAGTGAATGATGTGACCCTGCAGGGAGAGCCGACATGGGGCGGCTGCCACGCTGCGGCGTGATGGCGAGGCGAACATGGTGCGACTAGTGATATAGCTGACCATCGACTGCTGACTGTCGTCTGCTCGTCGAGTGCGGACTGCTCGACTGCTCTGTACTGGAGCAAATCCAGAGAGCGAGTGTCTTGTAGCAGACTGTCGGCGAGATATGAGAGCAAGTCCGTTGAGTGAGTGCCAGTGCGTTGACTGTGTGCTCACATGTTAGCAGAGCGAACTCCTAACGAGTGACTGCTCGCGAGACTAACTGCTGGCAGGAGACTGACTGCTCGTGGGGCGACAGGTCAGGACACCCTCTGAGAGAGACTCGCCTGTCCAAGACTCGCGCCACCAGCGCCAATCGCACGACCAGTTGTCGTTACGGTTGTGTAATCACAGCCCTGTGGTGCCAAATAATCGATAATGGGGCGCGGCCGGTCACAGATGCTCAAAGATTACAGAGTTGATATATTGTTCACTTTGTAATGACATTACGAAAAAATGTCTGAACAAATGTCTTAAAATGATTTTGTGCATATCTCGAAAATTAAAAATAAATGTTAAAATTTTATCAATTATTCCCGTTTTTCACTTTGCTATTAGTCAGAAGGAAGCGTCTCGATGAAATGGAAATCGTAACGAAGAACAGTGAGACCCCAAGACGACGTCATGAATTGCGAGTCGTGTGTGTTTCTTCAAATATTCAAGCGCCAGGAGTGGCAATACACTCTCTCACGTAGCCCTAATCTTATTCCAATGAATACTGTTTTTGTTAAGTGTACAAAAATTGTGATTAGCTGGGATATAAAGTTTAAAATTTTTGGCCAAACGTTTCTGTGTTTTTGTTTGGAAAATATATGTCCCTAACCTACAAAAATGCCTTTATTTAGTGAGTCATACGTTTTTTTTATAGTTCACAAGCTGAAATACACACTCTTTTCTACGTGTTATATTTTATGACAAGTGTTTAAAACAGATGATAAATATTGGCATGTTTTTTGCTTGTGTACTGTATGTATCGGGACCTTGTTTTGGTTTGCATATGGGAAAGGAAAACTGGGAAAATCTTTACATTTCTGAAACACATTTTTCATATTTCCATTTTTTTACGTGACGGTTACATGTATCTGTAACCATATTGTCTTTTTTTTCAACTCTATAACTATCTCTAGTAATACTAGTTTTCTTTATTTATCCAATTTTTCTTCTTTTTACTCTTTATTTACATGCATTACATAAATCTTCATGAACAAGATACCATTGTTTTAAATCTATGAACTACTGTTAACTTGAAACTGTTTATTTGCTTTTAATCTTTTTTCACCTTTTAGCTTAGCACGCCTTCTATCTTAATTCTTTGTACTTTAATACGTCCGATTCTGTTTTTATTGTAAATATTTTTAAATCCGGCGAACCTACACATAGATGCGCCATGGTTCATTCATCCAATGTACCTCCATTCATCCTTTGGCGTTTTGTCTCATCTTTTCTACATGTCTACTGCACTGTTATTTTCAACTAACAGACTTCTGACCATTCGCCACCGCCTTGTTTCCTCTGATTTTCACTTTTGGTGCCCTGTGAAGCTGGAACAACTTTTAGCGCGCACCTGAAAAAAAAATCATTTTGTACTAATTTATTACTATCTATTTACCATAGAATAACATTTATTACTATTTTGTTTAAAAATATAGGGGGCTATAAAATCATGGTGAAGCTGTAAAAACCTCCTTTCAAAATTCAATAATTTTTAAACATTTTTTTTTTCTACACATTTATTAGTAATTTATTACTGCAAAAAGAAAAACTTTACTTTTGTATATAACAAAATATTGTGGTTGATACAACAAAAAAGCAACTAACACAGCTCTGCGAAGCTGGCCACTCTCATCTTCTGACTTGAGCCAACGTTAGCCTTACCGCCCAAAATCTTCGCCTAGGAAAAGCCATCTCGCAATTACAGACCTGTGTCTGCACGCGTGCGCCTAATGGATTATTCCTTTTGCTGCGTATTGCTCCAAGTAAAAGTCACCATAGTTTGCTTGACAATATTGTTTGCCCCAAAGAGTTCTGCAAAAAACTTCGCGAGAGCATATGTCTATCTACAAAACGTGATCTAAATTATCAATAAAACGTTATTAAAAATAGAAGTGATAAAATACTTCAATGGAAAAGGGTAATTTACGAAAGAAAAAAGTCAACGCCAATATTTCATTGTTTAGTAGAGATTGGTTGGACTTAAGATATTTAGGCAAGTTGTTGAATATTGAGATGACATTGTACATAGAGCTCTTTTTACAAACTTCTAAATTTATAGGCTGTTTTTTTTTTCTGTATTAAGCGCAGTATATTTGAGTTACCTATCATAATTTCTTTTTATATCATAGTAATGGATCCTTAAACAACTGCTTTAAATTGAGTGTTATTTAATATTGTTTTATTTGTAGTTATGTTTATATTTCTATCTCTTAATTTCTTTAAGGCAATTAACATTGCTTTCATAAGTTGCACCCCAGGCTACTATTCCATAAGATGCTAAACTATTAAAAAATATGTAAAATAATTTCATAGTGAGTTTCAATCTAAAACGTATTTTAATTTATTAAAGTCATAACGATAGTCACTGATTTATTTTCGTCCAATTCGCAAGATGTAAAATCAGTAGCTTGTGCAAAAGCTGTAGTGGTACTTCCAACTTCTCTAAAACCCAATTGAATTTTAGAGATAATCTATGCTTTCCGAAAACTTAAATATTCTTGTGAATAATAGTTTTTCTCTAACTTAAGGTAAATATTTTTATGTAATATCTTTGCTCGTACTTTCTCAGTTTTGATACAGTTCGAAGCACTCTTTCATTAAAACGAGTACAAAGAGAATGCCGGTCCTCCAACCTTCTGAGTATTTTATTACAATAGCTCTGATGAGGTCCCAACACATTGGACGAAACGTTAGCGGTATGTAATACAAATAATATAACAACAGTCTTGAAATATATTATTTTTCTTCATGGTAATTGTACATTACATTGAATTATATTACGAAGGAAATACGAAACAATTTTCCAACCATAATTTTAACGAATTATGTCGATGATTTCAGTATTAATCCAAGCAGTTTCACTGCTAACGATTCTCTCATCAAATCACCTTCGAACTGCGAACTGTTTCCAATTGTAAACCAATTCCTCCATGTAATTCACTATTTCACCGCTTGAGTTGTAGTTGCACCACGCGCCGCACGCAGTGGTGCGCTCTATCCACGAAGCCCGGAACTTGTACCGCGACGTACTCCAATCCACCTAGAAAGAGAAATACATGAAAGTAAAAATAATTGAATATAAACAAAACTATGACTTAAGAACATTCCCGTGGATAAATAATGTCCACTATCTAGTGCAATGACGCTATAATTTAACTTAAAAAGTGTTCGATTATTTGTCTGGGTATTGCCAAATATCAGAGATCAGAAAATGAATTTGCAAAACTCTGAACATTATTAGGTAAACCCATTGATATTATATTACTCAATTCATTGTTGAGATCATTACTTTTGGTATTCAATGGCACTTCATTATTATATGTTACTTGTAAATTACACATTATATTTGATCAACAATATACTTTTTTCTTTTTTCAAGAGATTAGAGAAAAAAGCAGTTTCAAATTTGATGTGTTTGGGGTCATTTATTATAATGATGTTATTTTTTTAATAGATTTTATTATATAAATTATAATATAATTATTAACCACTGCTTTTGTTCACAAAAAAATGTCATGGTCGATACGTGGAGTGAGAGAATTAAAAACTTTATCTACCTGAAGTAGTATCAACGTGCCAGGCGCTAGCAAAGCACATAACTATACTTATGAAATTTTTAATAATGTTATCTATTCAGTACACATTAAAAATTCATAACAGTAATTGATGACTTATAGACAATTAAAATCAGCGAATTATACCGTTGAAATTGAAAAATGGTATTTAATTTCACAATAGTTCTCGACTTTTCTGTAATATACTTATCAATTTTATATTCGTACGACACAAGTGATAGTTTCCTGTATTGATTCCATTCGAAATTATGTGGGAATTTATTTTTAAAATTATCCTTTATAAGAGCTCGTACGACTTGATTTTACACGATAGCTTTGTTCAAACATTAACCCCACAAGGTCCAAAGTTTATCCAAAGTCCAAATATTAACCCCATCCTGGCCCGGGTTTTTCTCCGTTTTTCCTTCGGGTAGAGGCGGATTTGTTATACAGGTTCTCTAGACTTGTCTAGGGGCGTGTTTATTGTAACAATAAATCGTGAATTTAGTGTTATTTCAATTCTTATGATTTTTAAACACTATACTCAGAATAATCTATAGTTCGATAATAACTTGTACATGTAATTTTTTTCTTAAAATTACAAACATATTGACATTCTATTAGTATTATAACTCGCAGCTAACTTTTTATCTTATCTAGGAACTTTTGCTGAAATTTTTGAATCCGCCTCTGCCTTAGGGCCCTTGATCGGAATTGATGGGATGGTCCCTTGCTTGCTTCCGGAGAGTAAATTAGTTTTTTTTCCTCCACGTGGTCATACGCAGTTTGTACTGTTTTTTGACAATAAATAAATTTATTATTCAATTTATATATCAGACGAATTCATGGGTTTTAGTTTATTCTTCATTAAAATTCAGGACATTCAATATCAGTCATACCACCCTAAAAGGTCGCACGTATTCTCAAAGTCAGGTTACTTTACTCAGAGAAAAATTAACCTAAGAAAAAAGACATGTAGGAGAATGCACTGTGTTTATTAGTTTATTGAAAAGTACTACCAGTAAAATAGTTCATTGCCCTAAACAGTCATGGACAGTTTGAAACTTCTCTATTGACAATAAAGAATTCATTACTTATTTATTTATTATTAGTCTAACTGTCTTGATGTTGGTAAAGGGTTTGCACACAATATAGCCAACAATTTTACTTCACCATCGTCATAAGCATAATGGTAAATGAACCTCGCGGTATGTTGGCATGACATTCAAATTTCTTGAAATTTAAATCTATCGCCAATATTGGCCACCAATTCAATTCACTTGTACTTATGGCGCTTTTCTGTTATTTCTGCATCGAGCGTGCGGAACTAATATTAACTTGAGTCTTAGTCTGTTTTGTTATTAACTTGAAACTTTATAGCAAATAGTCGCTTTTGTGACAACTATTAGTTCTTATTAGGATATTACTTAAATCCGTGAATTAACGTCCATTATAGAAAATAATTAAATAAATTATTTACTTCGTATTGTTGGCTATTCGTGTTAAGTCGCCATATCGCATTATATTCGAATGAGTTTTTAGAATTAAGTACATATACGTCGTTAATATTATACTAGCTGATTACCCAGCGTTGTCCGGGTTTTTCCTTATAATAATCTTCTTTTACTGAGTAAAAATTAAAATTTATCTATATTGTAAGATCAAAGGACTATTACATACTGGCTTTTACAAACATGTACATCATCCCAATTTTTCAAATCCATAATAATACAATTTTAATACAAAACTTGGATGTGTACACCACTTCATCTCGCAGGAACCGCGTCGGTCGAATTTTCTCCTCCGACGCATGACGCGGCTGCATCGTTTCAATAAAATTCTTGTAAAGTCTAAACTATTCTTCCAAATTTTACGACTTAATAACGTTCTTTCTTTATTAAATGCACGAAACAAATAATCCATTAAATTTGATGATGTCCTTCTTAAATTACTCATTTAAATTGATGTATTTTAACACTTTATCGCTAATTTAGTTTAATTTCTTAGACATACGCTGTTGTGGACTTTTTTGTAGAACTCTTTGAGGCATACAATATTGCCATTCATAGTTTTTACCAATCTCTAACCGTTTAGATAACGTTTGCAAATTTAACTGATCTTTTTTTCGATCTTTCTTATCACATTTATATATTAGTATGGCTAACTCGCTTCATGTTGATACAGGGCTTCTACACAGTGTAGCCAACACTTATACTTCGCCATCGTTCATACGAGTAATGGTAAATGTGACTCGCATTCTATTGGCACACATTCAAATTTCTTTAACCTTAAATCTATCGCCAACAACGACCACAATTCAATTCACTTGCTGTCATGACGCTATTTTTTTATTTTTTTTCGAGCTTGAACTTTCACAGGAAATAATCGCTTCTACGAATTTACGTAATATCCGAATAAATATTAATAGTAGTTACAGAAGTTGAAATTCGTGTGTGGCAGCCATATTGCATAATTTTCGGTAAAGTTACATGAATTGAGTACATGTAACTTATTATTATAATATTAGGGAGTTTTTGCATAGCGTACCTGCTCGTATACGCTACCCACATGCAAGTTGCTTCTGCGCATGCTCAGAAGTTAGTGGTAAACTAACTCTCCCAGCGTAGTACATTACAACGCCTCTGTTTGCGTATGATGTTAGAGGTAAACTAGAGAGCGAGGTCATGGCGGATTATGATCTGGATTTGAGGTTATGTTGATATCTGAGATGGTATACGAGAGATTTGTTGGTTGTGTGTCCCGTATGAGCACGTGCTGGTGTACTCAGAGTGCAGTTTAATTGTGTACGTTTGCATAGAAGTTGTTTGTTTAAAATTTTGGTTATAATTTGATTCGAAGGTACGCTGTGAAAAATGCATCGATTGCAACATGTACGTGAATGTTGTGTTACTTCCATGGGTTCACTATAACACCGAACCCTCCGTATTTTCTCATAAACTTAACGTTCAGGCTCCAATCGTATTTTCTTCCGGGAATCTAACATCGAGGAAGCCTTGAACCACAAATCTGATCAAATCCACTGAGGAACATCAAGACGCTCCACGGGAAATGGCGGAAGTGAACATTTTTATTTCTCGCAAATTAATTGATTTCATTTGGAAACGCTTGGTGCGCGCGTTAACGTCGTGATTCGATTATCGATAACTCGTTCCTGAGCAAGCGGCGTATGAGATTCGTTCTTGGAATCAGCTCGGAATAGAGGACTGTCGTTCGTGATTCAATGTGAGATATGACGAGTTGACTTGGTAAGGATTCACTAATATATGAAAAAGGTATGTCCTTCTTTGGGTTTATGCTTCGAAGAATGTGCTCCATAGCTGGTTCACTTGAATTATGACCATTTGTAGTGAAAAAAATGATTTGAACAAAGTCATCTTGTCACTGTTTCGGTCAGATTTATTTGGTTTTCTTCAGGGCTATATTAATTATTTACACTATTATTCATAAAATAACATTCATTTACAAAATTTCTTTTTAATAATTTGTAATTTTGTTGATTACAATAACAAATTTTTAATTGTAATACTTATATTGGTTAACATGTACGTAAATATAATATACATTATAATATTTATTTAGAATTGTATGAATGTATTTTTATTCGCTCTGAAGGAGGACAATAAATCTGACAGAAACGTTGACAAGTCCAATTAGTTCACATTATTTTGCGATCTATAGCGCAAAAACCATTCTCACTCCAGTAATTGATAACTAGTTATAGTACAACTTCTCTTGTAGAGATGAAATTTTCTCGACAGTAGTTTGATTAATTTTATAAAAATAAGGAATATATGAATGATAATACTTTGGATATTTAAAAAAAGTAGGTATTCTATAAACATTTTTTAACCCGGTATAACATAAAATGTTCCATTATTTTCCTTTTTTGCCATATCTGTATTCACATTTGTCTAAAACGAGCTGCGATGTGAATATTTCGAATATTAGTACTCAGATTCGTTTCCTTTATATTCATTCGTATCCAGAATCGTTCAATCAAATTTTTGCTACACGTAAAATTAAGACTTGGTGACATACATAGAAAAAACATATTTCTCAAAAATACACTGTTTGTGAAATATTTTAGTTCAAAATATAAAATATTTCTCAAACTTTGACCCTGAACACTCCTTTATTTTATTACGTCTTGAATAATTTTGAGTTACATTTTTCCGTTTTACAAAGTATAATTTTCTCTAGAAAGAATCACAATTCTGATTCATCAAAAACTCAAAATTTTAATTTGACAAGTATTATTATCACATATACTTCTTTCTCATTGCATCCACCAATCATCGCACCGCATTCAAATATGGGATTTCTGTGCTCTAAAATAACCTAAAATCCATTGTAAATTTTTGAAATGGTGCTGATTACATACTAGGAACAAATAAATTTTAAAAATTCGTATTTTTGTATATAAAATTATATCAAATGATTTTCGTGTACAAAAAAATATATCATCTTTCTTTCTGTATCCCCGACCACTATTCATGATTCTGGAGGGAAAATTAAGAATTTTGGGGTGGAACTTGTGACATTTTAACTGAATAGTCCGTCATCCAGAAATATTTAATTTAGTTTCACATTCATCAGCAGATAAGTCAGAACAAAACATGGCTAATCCTAACAAGGTGGTACTAATGTCAGGAGACGAAAAATACAAATCAGCTGCAGTGAATATAATGCCTGCTAGTAGCCACCAGGTAGCACTGGTTTGGGTGCAGGACATTCGCTCTAATCTAATCTATGGCTGATAGAGTGCGCAAGATTCTTTAGTACTGAGGGGCGTGATCCACACCGCTGAAACGCATTTCACAAAATAAATTTAAACTCATCGGGGCGTCCATACCGCCTTTCACGCAGTGCTCGTTCATCGAAACGCACAAAAATGGCTCCGTCGAAACGAGGCTATTGTATTCGAGTTTAGTGACAAACGGCGAGTTCGAATATTGTTAGAAACTAAGTTCTCTTATAAGCAATACTAGAAATGAAGCAAGAATGAGATTTATTTGTTTGTTTATTTTTCTTTTGCTCCACCAGTCAGAGAAGGAGCGTAGACCAAATATATCCCAGGAATACAGACACAAGAACAGTGTTTCATGTCCAACACTATTTTCATTTAAGTTTATTTAATGAAAATATAACTTAAAATTGTAATGTACCCCTTAGTACCTTTGTGTAGCTAACATAAGTAAAATATCGTTTTGGTATCTTGAGGAGCAACAATACGTTCCAATAACAAATATCTACAAAAATATTATTTTTAATAGTCAATAATTAAATCGTGCAATATTTGCGATGAGGAGTGAGGATATAGTACATTTAAAAAAATCATTTAGAACAGGTGTACAAAATAAATACTTGTTCTCAAGTTATATATATATATATATATATATATATANAAGCGAGCTGGGGACTCTAACTTTCCCTTTTGCGCCTCTTAACTAAGTTGCTGGCGTATTGAATTTTACTTACTCAAGTGATATTTGTACGACAAAACTCTACCCCTTTCTACCCCAACCGCGTAGAAGAGATGGCTGCGGGCCAGACACGGTCGCCCCAGTTTTAATTCAATTTGGAAGTGAATTTCCGTCAGCCTTTCTCCCCACCTCAGGCATTTGCTCCTTCCAGTACGAAGAGTCCAAGAACCGCCATTTTCAAGGTTCTGTACATGAGGCGTGTAGCAAAGATTCAAGAGGAAGAACAGAGACCCCGGAATAAAATCTCCGCCTGCAACGTAATTATTCCACGGTTGTTTTTGAATAGTGAATTGTTATTGAGAATGAAGTAAATTAAAATTGAAGTATGGAAAACGTTAAAAGTGCCAAAAACATGTGTTTACAGGAAGCACATAAAGTTGATAAGACGCCACAATTGATTATGAAAAATTATGAAAATACCATCAAATATTACCTGTTTGATGTCGCAACTTTTGAAATTTTATCCAAATTGAAAGTGTTTTGTTAAAATCATTGTAAGTACCAAATAGTTAAAATAATGAGAATGTTCGAAATGACGCTTATTTCAAAAAACACGCTCAAAATATCACTGGTAGTACTCGATAGAGAGTACGTGCAACCCCGGATAACCGTCATTTTGCCTCGCATTGCGAAAAAATATATTATTATATAGGTTTTTCCCGACTGTCATTGCATAATACATGTAAATCTCTGCGACGATGTCATTTGACCATCATAGCAATTAAACTATATAGATAAGGCACTTAGACCGTTTACCGTAGCATCGGCGTGGTAAAGAAATAACGTTTTCAGTGAAAGAAATATTTAGGGTCTTAGAACGTGTTTCATTTACATGCCTCACGTGTTAGACTAGAAACAAATCAAATCAAATCAGATAAAGTAAGATCTGTTTAACGGAGAACTCTATAACGCGGAATGTTTTGCAATCCATCATCTTCGGTAATGAGTTTTGTTTTCTTTTCCCAAAATTTCCATTTCCCACAGAGTTAAATGTTTAGTTGTTTTTTTTCTTCAAACTTTCACTTTATTTCACAGACTAACTACGATACCATCTCGATTTTTTTGTCAATAAATGACCCATTTGATCTACACTACATTATACTGATGGATAAACCTATTTACATCAAAATCTCCCGTGCGATGCGGCTGGCAAGGATCGGATCGGCTGGTAAGGATTATAACAGCTTCAAATAAAACAATCAAATAAAGTTTTTTACGTTAACAATTTAAAACACACAACGCTTCGACACGGTAGAAAACTTTCTGAAATCTAAAAAAAAAACCAAGTTCTTTTAAACACATAACAGGTGCATAAACACTTAAAATCGTAGTACAATCCATTAAAAAGACATACGTCAACTATATTTGTAATAAAATAAATCTGTAGTCACAATACTTCGTCCTCAACAAGTCATAATATAAGTTTAAAAGTTTTAAATTTTCAGTTTACATAAGTGTTTTTACGATTTTTTAGTGTTTATGCACCTGGTAGGTGTTTCAAAGCAATTTTTTTCTCTTTGTGTTAAAAAAAGTTACCTCCTGGAAAGAACTGCGCTTCGTGCCATTGAGCAAAGCAGACGTGTCCGCAGAGCTCTCTCCTCGACAAGCGCGTAGTGATAATACACATTGACAAGTAATTAACTAACAAGTATTCTATGTACAGTGTTAGAAGTTTGTTTATGACCTTTTCCGAGTTCCGACAAACATTCATCAATTGTTACAACTAAATACGTATTTTAAGTGTTACTTTACGACTGTTTATAACTGAAAATCTTAAACTTTGCGGGATTCAATACAACCCGGTTGAGTGCAGTACCAGTAGTCAGTCGCGGCCGAGGTCGGACGTGCCTACGCGTCGCTGCGTTAGCGTAAAATAGTGATGACGCAGGGATTTGCCGACTGCGATGAATGAAGAATACGAAGAGTATCGTTGTGCTGCGTGTAAAAAAGCGATAAAAACGCAAGTTAATTGGTGCGAAGCAAGTAGTTACGTAAAATTATTTTTTTCACCCTGGTTGTGCAGAAAAACACAAGGAACACGATGGAAACGGTGATCTAGTGACGCGTGGTGGCCTTTTCGCTTCTTTTACTGTCGCAAAAGAAGCTGAAATGAAGAGAGGAACAGGAAAACAAGAATTGAGGAAAGGATCTGCAGGAGAGGTCTTTAGTGAAGGTGGTGCCAGTGGTAGGCGACAATCATCTGGAAAAGTACCATCGAACATGGAAGCGAAAATTGACTGGATAGTAAAAACGATAAAAGAAATTAAAGATGAGGAAACATGTAGAAATATCATTAGGAGAATTATTAAGGAAGGGATACAGGAAGAATTCAGAGACATTAGACAAGAGGTAGCGAAATTGAAGAACAGTATACTAAAAGGGGCAGAAGACGAAAACGAAACTTTTTTCGGAAGTCGTTAAAGTGAAAAGGAAGGAAAACATAATTATAGTGAAACCAAAAGTGGATCAAGAAAGTGGAAAAAACTAAAATGCTAGTGAAAGAAGACGTTGATATCACTAATATGGATGTGGGGATCACAAAAGTAAAAAAAGGGAGGTAACGGTGCCGTTATCCTGGGATGTGAAACGGGAGAAGAGATAAAAAAAATTAAAAGATGAAGTACAAGAAAATCTTGGAGATGATTTCCAAGTAATGAAATCTAAGCAGGTTACACCAAAATTGAAGATAATAGATATTGATGAAGAAGAAATAAAAGCAAGTGATGCGGATCGGGTATATACAATAAAGAAACAAAATAGAATGGAAGAAATAAATAAAGATTGTCGCATTCGAATCGTAAAAGGAATTGTAAAAGACAGAGGAAATGATGCTAAAAACATGAGGAAATCAACAAAGAATGAAGGATCTATAATAATAGAAGACGTTGAGCTTACACAAGAGATTAAGCTGAAACGATAGAAAATTAATGTTGGTTGGCGAAAATGTAAAGTGTACAATTACGTCAGTGTTAAAAGATGTTTTAAATGTTGGGGTTTCTTTCATATGGCAAGAAACTGTAAGAGGAATGTAGCATGCTACAAATGCGGAGGAAACCATAAAACGGCAGACCGTAGAGAAGAAAAAAAATGTATTAATTATAAGCTAAAAAATGAAAAATTTAATTTGAATATAAATGACAAACACCAAACCATCAATGTAGAATGTCCGTATACAAGAGATTCCTAAATGAGGAGAAGAAAATAGCAGGCTGGGAGGATAAAAAGGTAAAAGCATAGCAACAACAGAAGAATAAAGATGTTATTGTGCATACAAATGCGCAGAGACTTGTAGTGCATAAAAATGAAATAGAAAATATGGTCATTGAAAAAATTAATCCAGTTATGCTTGTACTATCAGAGACAAGAGTGACGATAGAAATTGAAGATAGTTAAGTATAACTTAAGTGGTTACAATGTAGTTAGATGTGACGGGGGGGGGGGAAGGTATACACGAGGTGTATTGATATATGTGAGGGAAGACTTAAAATGAGAAGCGTTAATGATAAAGAAGATACTTGCAAACTGTGGGTTTAACGTAGATGACACTCAAGAAAATAAGGAAGGAAAACCTAAAATATCAACTCCTATTGTTGTGCCAAATGTAAATAATGTACCGGTTTCATTACTGAAGTAGTGACACCTAAAGAATTTTTCATTAAATGTCTGCCTAACAAATATAAAATAATTCCTCTAACTGCAGATGCATAGTTAAATATCTAACGAATAATAATAATAGAATGTTCCATACAATACAGCTAAAACATGACAGACCTTATAGAGTAGTAGCCAGAAATCTTCATCATACAACAGAAATAGAAGACATTAAAGAGGCTCTTTCGAAAATGGGACATATTGTTAGAAATATAATAAATGTACGTCACAGACTTACGAAGGCCCCTCTTCCACTATTATTCATAGACTTGGACCCACAAGACAACAACCAAGAAATATTCAATATTACAAGATTATTAAACACAATAGTAACATTTGAACCCTCCCCCTATAAGAGAAAAGAAATAGTTCAATGCAAACGCTGTCAAACATACGAACATACCCAAAAATACTGCACATATCCTTATAGATGTGTAAAGTGTGGACAGGAATATCCGACAGAGCTATGTCAAAAAGACAGAAGAACACATCCAAAATGAAACCACACAAGGGCTGCCAAATATACCAAGCTCTTCTGGAAAGAAAAAGTCAAGATGATAAAAGTAAGCCAACAAGAAACCAGAGCCAAAAAATTTCAACTCGAAAATCATGAAAAACTAGAACCTTACCAACGCTTTCCTAAAACCTATGCAGAAATAGTTGCGCCACAACAACATGAACTAATAATAATCAGAATGACAATATAACGACAATAATCCAACATTCATTTGAAAGATTTGAAAATATCCTGTCACAACAAAGTCAGCAAATAAATTCTCTACTCAGCCTGTTAACTACATTAGTAATCAAATTGTCCAAAGGGTAAATTTTATCGAATAGCAGCATGGAATGCTAATGATTGATCACGACAAAGGCAAGAATTGGAAATATTTCTCACCAAAAACAAAATAGATATAATGATAATTTCTGAACACACTTCACTGACAAAAGCTATTTCAAGTTGCAGAATTACATTTTATATGACACAGAGCATCCAACTGGTAATTCATATGGTGGTACTGCTATTCCCATTAAAAAAATCTATTAAACACCATGAAAATGACTCAGAACAAAATAATGATATCCAACCAACAACAATAACCGTACAAGACTGGAATGGACCGTTAACAATACGTGTATTATATTGTTCACCCAGATACAAAATAAGGCAGGCTCGTTTTAAAACATTCTTCAGTACATTAGACAGTATATTTATATCAGGTGGAGATCTTAACGATAAGCATACTCAATGGGGTTCTATAACTTATTACCTCTCGGGGAAGAGAACTTCATAAAGCAATAACCTTAATGCAACTCGCAACAATCTCAACGGGAGAACCCACTTACTGGCCTACTGATGTAAATAAAATCCCTAACTTACTCGATATCATTGTGACGAAATGCATCTCTCTTCGATGCCTTGCCATAGAAGCTTCTTACGAACTATCATCAGATCACACTCCCATAATAATGAAATCCCAGTTAGTAATGAAATCCTCTTAACACCGCTACCTATTTCACTCATAAATAAATAAATACACCAACTGGAATACTTATAGAAACTGACTTATACATAATATTAGCCTTAAAAACATAACCTTAAAAAGTCCAGATGATATTGATGAAGCAATAGAATATCTCACAAGAAGCATACAAGATGCAGCATGGTTTGCTACTCCACAAAATTATAACAACATAAATCCAACTAAATATCCTACAAATATATTAAATAAAATCTCGGAAAAGCGAAGATTGAGGGAGATATGGCAAAGAACAAGATATCCCGAAACAGAACTCTTTATAATAGAACCTCCAGACAATTAACTATTACAAAACTACAATAATTTGAAATATCAAAATTTCATTTTAAATCTATTACCGACAAAAGCAACTGACTACCCACCGTACAACGTCACAAAAAAAATCAAACACCCTTGTAACATAATACCAACAATTCGAGATAATAATATGAGCTGAGTTAAAAGTACTGCAGAAAAAGTAAACGTATTTGCAAACCATATTTCTAATTAATGTATTCCAAACTAATCCATCTGAAAATGAAGATGACGTAGAGCAAATAACAGAATACATAAATGCGCCTAAACAAATGGAGCTTCCCGTATTCTTCACTAGCAAAGAAATCAAACAAATAATAAGTACAAATGTCCCACCCAGAAAACACCCGGATATGATCTCATCACGGAACCACTATTAAAGGAACTACCACTCAAAGCAATAGCTCTTATTGCAACAATATTTAACAGTATAATGAGTTTGGGACACTATCCGTCACATTGGAAAGTAGCGTATATTTCTGTTCTACTGAAACCTGGCAAAGAACCTCATGAAGTAAAGTCCTTCCGCGCAATCAGCTTACTTCCAATACCATCTAAAGTATTTGAAAAATGAATACTTGCAAGATTAAAACCTTATTTATTTTGTGAAAACCTAATACCTGATTATCAATTCGGCTTTCGACTAAAACACTCCACTATTGAGCAAGTGAATAGAATTACTACATACATTGAGAACGTCATTCAAAAGAAACAATACTGCTCTGCAGTATTCTTGGACATTAATCAAACCTTTGATAAAGTATGGCATAGAGGATTATTGTATAAAATAAAACTCTTTCTACCACATTCCTTCTTTGATATTTTAAAATTATACCTGCCCTATTGTCTCTTCCAAATTAAGTTTCAAGATGAAATCTCAGATTTCTTCCAGATAAAATCCGGGGTACCCCAAGGAAACGTTCTCGGACCAGTATTATATCTGATTTAAACATCAGATATCCCCACAACAAATGCCACGGCCATCGCTACATTTGCGGATGATACAGCTCTACTGGCCTCAGATAATGATCACCAAGAATCGTCACAAAATTGCAAGAACTTTTATCAATATTTGAAGAATGGAGAAAAAAATGGAAAATTAAAATAAATGAAAATAAATCTGCACATATTACTTTTACACTTAGAAGAAAAACGTACCCGTCAATATACATCAATAACAAACTGACACCGCAAGTAGATAGTGTAATATATTTAGGAATTCACCGAGATAGACGATTAACGTGGAAGAAACATCCTTGAGAAAAAACACCTACAATTACGAGTCAAAAAACACTACTGGCTAATTGGACGACACTCAAAATTATCGCTTGAAAACAAATTGCTAATTAAAACAATCTTAGTTCCAGTATGGACATACGAAATCCAGATCCGGAGCACTGCTAGTGCCTTCAACCTATCTCTTCTCCAAAGATTGCAATCAAAATGTTTACGGATAATTACCTCTGCACCCTTGTTTGCATCAAATGCTACTCTACATATTGATCTCCGTATACCAACTATCCAAGAAAAAAATACAAGAAATTAGCAGGAACTATCACTGCAGACTAGAAACGCATCCCAATCACCTAGTCCTCAACCTTCTAGATAACAGCTTAGATATAACAAGACTCAATAGGATATCTCCTTTACAACTTTCTTATCGATTCAATAAATGACTACATTAATATTGTTTCTTCTGTTCTAGATCTAAGAAATCCACAGAATGAACCAATGTCGGAAGTGATGTTAAATATGAAAAAGGAAAATATGAAAAGTAACACTGGGTTACTTTCCACTCATGTCATTTATTCATGCATAAAATTGACTGATTATTCCAAATCAGGAATAGATTGTAAATGCATTATTGTAAATTAAAAAAACCCTGGAGAGGACGACGTTCACGATTAATATGTTGATTGTTTTAAGCTGTTCACGAATAGTCTGAAAATGACGAATTTGTGTTTTAATTAATAAATTATTTAGACGAAATATTCTTTATAAATAACAGCTTCATTTCGACACCATCTCGTATTCTGTCTGTAAACGTGCTATCTTTTCTATATAATATATAAAAACGGGTAATAAAAGATTTTAAAAAATACCGTTGTCGTTAATGCAGTTACAAACAGCATAAGACCACGTGGAGGACATTGAACTAATTTAATCTCCGGAAGCAGGCAAGGGGCCATCCCATCAATCCCGATCAGGGACCCAAAGTAGAGGCAGATTTACTGTGTCAGCACACTCCTGAGATACGAATCGGTACGTGTTATAATATACATTATTCGGAAAATATAGCTTATAACACTAAATTTGAGATTTATTATTTCAATAGACGCAAGAACCTACAGACCCTGAATACAAGAATCCGCCTGTATTCGAAGGAAAACCGGAGAAAAAACTCATATTCAAAATAACAGCTTCATTTCGATATTTTAAATGCTAAGTGTCTATAAATGTCATCTCCTCTGCTACTCAGTTTTGAGTCGTTGTGAGGAAGCTGATCTCCATTTCAGCCTCGCCTCGCAGTCGGCCTCTCGTCGCCCTGCCATGATGCATATGCATGTGACGAACCCACTGCAGGCGCTTGGACCTGCTGCCTCGCCCCCTGCAGTCGGGACACGGACGCACCTGTCACTACATGGACCTCTGGGATCGGTACTATCCAACACGACAGATGAATCTTTTCAAATACGGTTTCGAGAGGAGGACAAACAGGCGAATTCGTACCGTTACACTTAAAGAAAAATGTGAGGAAAGAGTTGTTTCCAAAATGAGATACTTATGATATTTATCATTTACTCTATCGGACATTCTAGATTCTGGCTCGAGGGTAGTAGTTAAAAACATTACTATTTATCTGGAAGTTTTGGTTATTTTAATGTTTACGATATAAGGAAAATTTTCAGAATAATTTAAAGATTTGAAAATAGTTCGTATTATATAACTTTTTTGAATACTTTTAAGTACAAAAATTGTAGATATTTTATAGACATTACAAGGACTAACTATTTTTATTTTCATTTTAGTGGGCTCCATTCCATAAGTTTGCTTTGAGGCGCAGAAATTATAAATTGATGAGATGGCCCTTCTTTAGAAAAAAAAATTGCCCTCCTTTTGGTCCTTCGTATTTTTGACTGACAACAAATTTATTATTAATATAAGGACAGATTATAAAATCTTGTGTACGTACTGCGCAGTCATTAGTCATTATTTGTTATAATGGAAATTTTGGGGGGTGGAAAACTTCTGATATTTTTTTGTGATGTTTATTTCCGCTTAATTCAAATAAAAATCTACTTAAAATTCTGCTTCAAATCTGAGAACTTAAGAGTGTCTATGCATCAAATCACACCTCTACCCGAAGGAAGGTGGAGAGAAACACGGATCAGGATATCATATGACAGGATGAACACACGCAGCGGTTTCACCCATCCTTTTATCCCATATTAGCAGTGATAATCTAAACCAAATAATATCAATAAATAGCATCGTACGGGAATTACAAAATAAATTATTCTTTATATTATTACGTATAATATTCCGTAGTTTACTTACCTACATCTTACATAATCTTACATCATCATTACTTACCTCCATCTTACATCATCCCATCCTGGCCCGGGTTTTGCTCCGGCTTTCCTTCGGGTACAGGCGGATTTCTTATACAGGTTCTCTAGGCTTTGTCTAGGGGCGTGTTTAAAGTAACAATAAATCGTGAATTTAGTGTTATTTCAATTCTTATGATTTTTAAAGATTATATACTCGGAATAATCTATATTTCGATAATAATTTGTACATGTAAATTTTTTGCGTTAAATTACAAATATATTGACATTTTATTAGTATTATAACTCGCAGCTAACCTTTTATCTTATCTAGGAATTTTTGAATCCGCCTCTGCCTTAGGGCTCTTGATCGGAATTGAAGGGATGGTCCCTTGCTTCCCTCCGGTGAGTAAAATTAGTTTGTTGTCCTCCACGTGGTCATACGCAGTTTGTACTGTTTTTTGACAATAAATTTATTTATTATTATCATATTCACAAAAGCTAAAATCCATTACGTACTAAAATGATGTGGATATGAAATGAATGAACACACACTTCAAACTCAGAAATAAAATTTTATTTATTTATTTAGTGTTCGAGATCTATTAATAAAATAATTGAGTTCTTTTTCTTTTTTAGTTCTTCATTGCGTGACAAAATATGTGGGTTTTTATCTCGTACTTAATACTAACTGGTTTTAGTGTTTTACTTACTTAGTAGTTGAAATATTCATTACCCTTCGTACGTAACATTCGTATGAGATAGGGAGATAACTTTCTCGTTTTTTTTCTCTGCATAATAGCTGTTGTATTGTACGTTTTAGATGAAGTAGACAGTAATGTTCTGAAACATTTTATTAATTTACATAATTGGGAGATAAAATTATCCCTTATTTCATTAATCTTTGATATAAAATAGCCCTAATTTTGCTTTTCATTTATGTTTTGTGAAGCTTTTTTGTTTTATTTTGATAAATTACAATAGGGTTAATATAAAATGAAATTTTGTTAAGCATTATAAATTAGTACTATAAAAAAAGTTCGTTTACGTTTAATATCACGTTAAAATGTTCTCTTATAAATCTTGTTACAGATTGAACACCTGGCGACGACTACCACATAAAATCGAAACGTCGTGGATTTCATATCACGAAATATATAGTATTCGTCCGTACTACGGTCGTAACTCTGATACTTTTTCATTATAAATGAATTTAAATTGCCTACATCTCCTCTACAGTGAAAACACATTTGGTTTCCGAATCTTCATATTCTATGGGTTAATTAAAAGATAACGTGGGATGAAGAAACTCGCAGTAAAACTGTTCCCTTCTTATCGCAGTCTAGTACAAATTTAATCCATCTCTTGTATTATATTTCGAAAACAAAATTTATGAAAAGACTTATGAATAAACCAAAATTGATTCTGTCCATGTCGCTGTACCCCCTGTGCGTCCGCCCTCGTCCATTTCGTCACCACCACCTTCTCCATTCCTTGCACCACCCCCGTCACCCACTTTGCCTGGGTTGCGGCGTCGGGGACAACTTGTTCTTCTTGGGTCCCTCTCTTCAGAGAGGTCCGTGCGGCTGGCTGGGTGGCTGGGTTGGGAAGGGATGGGATGGGAAGGGTCGGAGCCCGTAAAGTTGGTCGCAGCTCTGGCCACAGACTCAGGCGACCGCCTCACTCAGAGCCACCCTTGTTACTCGTCGGTGGACGAAGCAGGCAACGGAGATGCAGAGCTTGCTTGTGGCAAGGTTCTCGTTCACAGCAAAGCACAATCATTTTTTTTTTTGGCGGGGGGAGGGGTCATAAAATACCACAACCTCGGTAATCCGACAATGATAGTTACAGAACAACGTGGTGAGTTTACAGTCACAGTAAAAAACGTTCATCAATTAGGAATAGAGAATTAAATTAAAAATTACAGCAAAATCTCGATAATCCGACTATCACTGCTTCGACATTTTTATCCTACCCTACACGATGTCCCAAAACTTATAAGCAGTGTCACGGCGGGTTTGCATTTATATAATAAAATCTCTGTAATCCGACCATCAATCCACCAATTTTTAATCTACCTTTCAGTTACTTTCGGGACGGAGAAGCATAGCTCGGTAGTCAATTTTCATTTTCCTGCACACATAAGGGAGTACAGATTTTCTTCCTAAATCATGGGAAAATATCGATAGTCACACTCTTACAGGACAAACATTATTATTCCGACACTCAATCTTTTTCAATGTAGTGAAAAAGATGCTCATTTCTTTATACAATAAGTGCAACGACAACGAACAAGCATAAATATGCGTATAAACAAGTATCCTAAATAGATGCATGATTTTTCTTTGCACTGTGCTAAGTGAGTTTTCACGAATATTATCGCTCCTAAATGCATAATAATTCATAGGATTTCCTTTGTTTCAGTAAAGGTGTTTTCTGGAACAAACCATTAAATTCACTGCACTGGAATAAATAATTTAAAAATAAGATAGAGAGGAAAATAATTCCATATCAATATAATTTTGAGTATATTACAATATTATCTAAAATAGCATCACGTCTATGAAATTAAAATTTGGCATTTCCTGTAAATTATAAAGGAAGATATGTCACTAGTTTGAAGATATCGGAAATTCAAATAAAATAGCTTCCCTCACAAAAATATAGAAATAGAAAAAGAATACTGCACAATTATTTAAGGAGGGACTAGCGCTCGAAGTAGTCAAATCACTGACAAGTATAATTGTTTATTTTATTTTTATTGTAATTGTTTAAAAACAAAACATTATGAATTATAATGCTGAAAAAATATTAATTACTTTCTATCTATCAGTTAATAGAATAGGACAAACATTATTCAGGATCTAACTTGAATCTTTTGAAATGCACAAGAGCGTGTAAAAACACGGTGGCCGCGCGATTTGTGCACCACACCGCGGAAGAAATGAAATATCTTTTTGTAACGTTCGGAGACACACAGAGAAAAGTGATGTAAAAATACTATGAAAAATTTACTATGAATGAAAGTATCCTTCCATCACTTTCGTGATTTAAAACTTGGTCTTTTCTTGAAAATAAGTGTGTCCTCCATAAGACGCAATATATTACACCAATTATAATTGCAAATATTTGTAATTTAAGCGGCTGATGAGGTATGTTTTTCAAACTGAAATTGCAATAAGTGCATGTTACTCTGTTTATTTACGCCGATTTAAAATATTTTATTTATTTAACTCTAACTACGCTAGTACTACCCTTAAGTTTAAGTTAATATAGAATAATACTCTACCTGGATTACAAAAAAAACATAAACAAAAAAATAGCTTCGCACGTCTCAAAGTTTGCTCAGATATTTGCATTTCAGCATGTATATAACAATAACTTTCGTAGTCGTCATCGACGACCCTTGCAACCAAGCATCTTCACCAGTCCACTCTGGGCGCTCGTCGCACAGTTCCTCTTCCCACCGCCAGAGGGCGCCGTCTCCACCTCGGCAAACTCTGGCCTTTCTTCAGCCCCTAGCAAGTCCTCCTCCCTCGCCCCTTCCACTCCGCCGTCGTCGTTCTCAGTGGCCGTGGGTGGGGTGGGGGGTGTAAGGGAAGGTTTTCGCCACAGCACCAGGCCCCGTCGCTGCCGCCCAAGCCGCAAGGAAATTCGGACCAACTCTCTCTCACTTGCTTTCGGTCGCCGTCTCTCCTCTCCCCGCACTGGTACTTCCGCTTTCTCTCGGGCACTTCATCGTGCTCCAAGAGGCAATGGACGGCGATGGAGATGGTTGGTTGGTCGGTTCTTTGTGCACGAGGTGGCGATGGCATAGTTGGAAATGGTTGTGGAACAATAATAATTTATCGATCTGCAAGTGAGCAATGTTCGGTGGCAGATAGAAAGGAAGACATAAAACTATACATAAGAAGTTAAATACCAAAACATCACCAAAATATCGATAAAATACACACACACACACGGTATAAATTGGTTAAAGAATTAGTACACAAGAAAGAAATTACATTAAAAAAATTATTATCTAAATTATGCCAATACGCACGGTCACATACGTACACAAACACATTTCCTCTTACACCTAAAAGCATGCTTCAATATACACACATATAACATAAATGGAAATGATGGTATAGTTTGAAATGGTGATGACACACATTTGAAGTGGTGGTGTTCCTTTAAAGAAGAAAAGAGTGGAACAATAACTAATAAATTTAGTGCTGTCATTTTTCACGGATAGATATGTGTGCCAAGAAACAGGAAATGAGAAAGTACTTAGATCGGTAAATAGAGGATATAGAATAATTAACTTAACTGACCTTAAAATTAATAATTTTCAAATGTAGTTATGACATACGTTAACACCACAAGTAACTAAAGGATGCTCTCAAGAATCTGCCATTAGCTCTTTTGTACTCGAATGTGTTAATAAATATCGTTATATATGCGCTAATGCAAGATTTAGAAAGATATAAATAATGCACTATAGTATTTAGAGATTTAGGAAGATAAATTGAAAGTCGTGGAAAGATTGCGTTGAATAAATGTACAGATGAGTTCAGCTAAGCGGATATAATGATTAGTTATTCGTACTTAATGATTTTAGTAAAAATGTAACAATAAATGTAAGTGGAAATTTGAGTTGTTTCTACGAGGCGCACTCTGGTTCAACCAACATCCACTAGATAGCAGGTCGAACGACTCACTCTGACGTCAGCTGTGTGAAGCATTGCGGTTTCGCGTACCCAATATATGTTGTAAGCGTTAAGATACCTAATGAGTGTTGTGTTCCTGGATGCAAAGAAAATAATGTGACTGGCGAGTATGTGATGTCTTTAATTTCCCGAAAGACGAAGGTAAGAGAAGAAAATGGGTGTCTACCACATGCAGAGCGAATTTCAACCCATTACAAAGTTCAGTGATAAGCGTCGTTTTATGAGGTTAAGGTGCACATTGCTCTTTTGGAATATTAAACTAACTCTACGTTTGAAGTATTATTTATTCATTACATGTTTGTTATCAACATTTTTCTGAACACGATATTGTGTGTGAATCCAGTTCTGTAGGTTAGAAAATTGAGTAGAAATTAACAGTACCATTAAAAAACCGGTGTTAGAGAGCACAGCTGTTCCTACAATTTTGCCTTCTTCTTGCTCAGCGTATTTTGGAGATTTAGTGTATCATAATTTGATTAACTGTTTTCTTAAATAAATGATAAATCCAGATTATTTTGAACCATCATTTCAAATCCTGTTTAAAGTCTTATTTCTGCAGGTACATTTCTCTAAACAATGGAATTGTTTGTAACTATCACATAATTACAAGTAAGAGTTAATTAAATTAGGTTGAGTTGCTAAATCTGGGAGCCTAGCAATTTTTTCTAGACTTCGGCCTACTAGACTGTTTGTTGCATGTTACTGAACATTTTGTTAGTTCATATTTTACTTGACAGTCTGGTTACACAAACTAGAGATTCAGCAGCACTAACTAAAATATTTTCTCCGCGTAATATTAAGATATATTACTGAGTAAAATTGTGGCAATATGGTCTGAGAAGAAAATACGAAAAGACTGTATTCAATTTTTTATATATTTGACGAAAGAATAAAAATTCCGAGAAATTATAAATATTTGGAATATGTCCAGACCGGTTCCCTGGCCCAGTCAACCTGCTGTAAAATGAGTACCGGGTCCATTTCGGAGTCAATTCCGCTAGAGCGAGATGCATGCCACATCTCCTGGTAGTAGTAATTGCGGAGACCTGCTCTCCGTGAGAGCCATGTGCACGTCTTAGGGCCCATTGTGGGATAGGTCGACTTTGAGAAGACGACAAATACTGTACAAGTAGTACACTAGTATTCAAAATTATTAAAACATATTAAAGTTTGTAAAAAAATATATGTAAACAAGATAAAATTGTGAGCAATAACTTTTATATGAGGGAATCATCAGTTACAGAATAGCTCTGTGGAGTCACAGAATAATACTTATATGTGTAGAAAGACAATGGAGGGAAGAACACAGAATGTGCATTTTGAAACTGAGCGGATGCTATGACACAGGTTCGTAAAATACTTTGGAAGTAATATTAGGGTTAAAGCTATTAGTTCTATTTCTAATAAAACTGAAATACCAAATGTTAATTAAGATAAGAGGCGAAATATTGATAAATGGGATATCCCATGTTTAATGAACGAAACTGTGTCAAGAAGAAGAATTTTAACGAACACACTAGTAGCAACCTGGCGGAGGAATATGGATATCGTCAGTGAACAAACGTTGGCCTACAAATGCATTCCATATGTACAGTTTCAGGGAACGAATGGTTTAGCCCATTAACACGAGAATTGATGATGGATTTTAGTGAAAACGTATTGAGAGGGTATATGTAATTTTGAAGAAGGATTAAGCATTTTTAACAGGATAAAGAAACTGGTTAATTATTGAATATTTTTTTTGTATTAATAGCTATCTTTATGGAAGCATATAGTGGCCGACTGCTGCTAGCGCGCCCTCTGCTGTAACCCGTTCATTCAAAATCTTTCAGCTTTTTACCTGTTACTGCACACTCTGTGTTATGACCCTGGGGGTCTCGATATGAGGCCACTGCGCCGTAGAAGGAGGTCTCGAGTTTGTGTCCCGTTCCGTCGTGATTTCCACTGGTCGTATGCAAACACTCCTCTACAAGTAGATCTTTATTTGTTTGTAAAAAAAATGATTTGACTTTGTTTACGAATGTATGCGTGCGTTATGTAAAAAAGAATATTAGGTACGTTATGTAAAAAGAAAAATGAAAATAACATCTTTGCTTAGGTAAAAACACTGCCAACTATCTGCATTCACTTTCCTTATTTTTACATAAGGACTTATTTTTAAATAAAACAGACCCGGAAAATAATGGTATTCCTAACACATAATTGATCCATGTTAATTAACAGGAAAACTCTACAGAAAATGCTGGCCACCCTTGACGTCGACGCAGCTGCTGTGCTTGATTTATGAAAGCGCATAGCGTAGCAGCTCTGTCTGAAGTATAATAGCATTAGCGCTGTAGTGTGTGAGGATTATTTGAGTCCATCTGACCCTTCAATTTATCTCACAGATACAAATCACTGGGAGAGAGATCAGGCATTTGTGTTGCACTCGTCGCTAAAGACGTTAGCACCTCTCACTCACGGCAAAGAACTCGAGACACAGCATGCGCAGACATGAGACAGCAAATGGTTGTTGCATCGACATCAGCAGTGGACATTTCCAGTATTTCCTGTTCAGTGCAGTTCTTTTGTTCATTAACAGGGACAATTCCGTGTCAGGATTACAATTCTATTCCGGACCCGTTTTATTTTGCCCATGCTGGAGTTCTTACGTGTCGCATTGCATTTCGTCGCTGGTCAGCCACTTTCCATATTCAACTTCTTTGTTTCACGAGTTTCGTTTGATTCACAACAGTTTCTACTTTAGACGATAAATTATACATTACTGTGAAGGATTGTATATTATTGCTTTCAGCAAGAAATATCAAACTAATTGTTTACATTACCTCCTAAAATCTACATGCACGGAGAAAATTCGATGTAACCAGCGAATCATGTGGATGATGCAAGTACTGCACTCACCCAATAGAGCACTCTCAATTACGTCATCTCCCCACCACTTTACTACAAACTTGAGGGGAAATTGAGCGCTTCACTTGTAACCAAGACTTACTCAATCGGACTTATTACATCCAGTTATTTTGTATTATCCAATCGGTTCCCGCTTATTTCCCCTCACATCAATTAGTTCATCAGTACCGTACAGAAGGCGGTGATTCGTATAGAAGACCATAGAAAATATCTGAGATAGGTAGCCTCGGAAATAACACTGTTTATTGCTACAGCTTTTACATTTCTACCATTCGAGCAATTAAACCGATATTTGTCATTTAGAATGGACCATTTTATTTCTGATTCTTATTGTACTCTAGTTGTATGTCTGGGATATTTTAGTAAGTGTTCAATTAATAGATAAAATGTTTTTCTCTACCATTGTGAAGAACTCTTCTGACATTCTGGGATTGATGTACGAAGGCTGATTAAATATATACGCGTAATGTTTTAATATCACGTAAATTATAAGTGAAAGCGTGACAATTGTTTTAGTATTGGTAAACTGGTCTCAGATATATCTAAATATTGGTATCCATAACAGTGGCTTACTTTATTGGAGGCGGGCAAGAACATGTAGGAACACATTCCTACATATACAGAGAAATACATACCTCAATATGTATGATGAACTCCCACAGTAATCGACACACGAAAGTTACATGATAGCCATGTTGTTTACTGGTTTCCAAGACGATGTCACTCTTTGCACACGAGAGTCTCAACATACGACGCCAAAGAATCCTAACATTGTAAATAGTGGAAGACTCCTTGATAAACACGCGTGCCGCGTGCAACGAGGACGCCCCTCGTTTATCTCTCAATAGACGAGCCTCGCTCTAGTGTTACGTCGTCACGCTAGTCGATTGTCATTGTTTTGCTTATAGCGGCAGATAACGAAGAATTCATTCCGCTGAAAATCCTTGAGGAGTTCACGTCGATATCCGATAACCTCTACAAGAAGCCCATCTCCGCAGGAATAACTCTAAGTTGGAATTTGTGACAGAGTGATTTCACACATCGAGCACTGGACAAATTCTATCTCCAAAACCTGTGACAATAATTTCAACCACCAAGACATCGGAGAAGCATAATCACGAAACGCCCCCTCGTGGCCAACCCTAGACACGAAGATACGGCACAGCATCCTGTGAGAACGAAGATAACTTCAACCAGAAGCGCCGTCACGCACCCGAATATAGCACTTCGTCGACTAGGTACAACTGGACATCACCAGCGGTGCCATCTAACGACGAAGAAGGAAACTCCTTACCTTAGACCACCGACTCACCTGAAGTCGTGAGTTAAACGAACGAGGCATAATTTCACGTTCAACGCCTATCGTTCGTCGTCTGGTGTTATTCACTGTTTACGTTAAGACGACTTGTTTACATAATAAACTTTGTTCTATTCAAAACCTCTGAGTATTTATTTTGGAGAGAAAGAGATCTTATTGCGAAGCAAGCCTACGTGCTGAGACCTGCGAAGCAATAAAAAATCTTCCCCGACAAACATTAAACGTGTTTTGGTTTACTGGGTGATTTCTTACGTCTGCAGAAAATAGAACCAAGAATTTGCATCATTTCTTGCTTAAAGGATGGAACATGGTGTATTAGAAATAGTAAATGTTGCTAGCGGCGAATCTTCTGTGAATGAAACAAGAGTTTACAAGTTGAACAAACGCTGAAGATAGACGTGTGTCCAGAACGCTAACGATAATGGACAACCGCCGAATCACCGTCAGTAAAAGGTAGGTGATGTCGTTGGCATCATTTGGTTCATGCCAAATCTATTTGCGTGAAGGAATCCGAAGGAAACCCTCTTATTAACAAGCGCAACAATTCACGGCTAAATCGAAAAGTTTTGACCAAAAGCAATATGGTTATGATGCTCCAGCATACGTATCCTCCAGGCACAGCCTCCTGTAATTTTTTCTATCTCCAAAGCTTACAAAAATACTGAAAAAAAATCGTTTTGCGAATATTGAAGAAACAAAGGCAAAATGGCTGAACGAGCTAAAGACCATACCAAAAATAGCTTTCCAGAAGTGCTCCGAAGAGAGGTAAAGGCACTGGTACAAATGTATTTTGTGTTATGGGGAGATCATTGAAGGGGACTTATTCAATTTAGATGAAAACATTGATATTCTTTGAGAGTAACAAATATTTTTTCAATTTTTTGCATAATCATTTTTTTTAGTTTTATTGCATGAATTTATGAAATTGCAAATAATCCTTGGCCTTTTCAATTTCTACTACACCCTAAACTTAAATAACACCCAACTCGGAACTCATCTCTCGCCAACGGTCAGAGGAGATCCACAAGGAAGGATAGAAGTTCCAGAGCTTGTCTCTTCACTTCTTTCTCTCTCTCTCTCTCTCTCTCTCACTCTCCCTTTCTCTCTCCCCTATCCCTTTTCTCTTCGTCGCTCCTTGTCCGCTACTCTCTCAGGATAATGAAGGTGGCGAGCGACGGCACCGCGCCTGGCGGCGGTCCCAGCAATTACGCGCGGAGGTGGTGCGACCAAGCAGAAAGTGCAGGGACCGAGATTTAAGGGTACAGTCAGGACGCGTGTGGACTTAAAAGACAGGGTGTACCTCAAGGAACATGTTGACCTACACAAATTGATGGACTTACTCTCCTCGGGAAACGCAATTTGAACGATTTAATTACCCGGGATTAATATTCTTGCATTTAGGCCAACAAATAAATAACAAAATTATATCATTTCGCCAACGTTTCGACTATTTATTTCAGTCATTATCAGGGCTATATAACAAAACATGGATACATACAATGAGCATACATTATATATCATTCTTTATAATTATATGTATCCATATTTTGTAATATAACCCTGAAGATGACTAAAATAAATAGTCAAAACGTTGACAAAATGACATAATGTTGTTATTTATTTGTTGGTCTAAATGCAAGAATATTAATCTCAAGTAATTATTACGGCTGATAACATTTCAAGTACGAGTTATATACCATTTCTCAATATTCGGTTTGTGAGGAATATAAAGGGTCAGTTTATAAACAATACATAAAACTATAATAATGAAGAAGAATTGAAAAACTAAAGTAAAGTCAAACTAAAATTATTAATTTTAGAAAAAAACATTAAGTAAATTAAAATTTTGAAAATATACATGTAATTATCATTCTAATGCATTAATTTCTTGTATATTATACTCGCAGTTGCAAGAAGAATATATTATCGAGTTCTTGAATTACTTTTAATCCTACCGCAACCTACCGGCAGAACATTTAAGCTATATGTTTTATTTGTCTTCGGGTAGATAGCTCTGTCGCACGTGTTTTTCGGGTCGTTCTCAACGGTTGAGATAATGGGAGACGTTGTGACGTCATAGAGATGAGACTCGAAAGATAAAGACGAGTGAACAAGATCAGACACTCATCCTATCTTACTAATATATAAAAATAAGATTTTGTTCTTACGTTTCATATCTATGATCTTGAAAACTGAAATAGTTACAAACTTCGACTTCTTTCCGTACGAAACGAAAGCATTCTACTTTAAGTACTGATAATGTTTCAATACGAGACATCGTTCAAAGAATTAATTATCAAATGTTAAGGAGATATTAAACAACTATTATCTGGCTACCACATCTGGGAGACATGAAGAAAACGTACCTTTTATATAAATCTACTGTAAAATTTCATATCAACATTAACAAGAGCAGAATGAAGCATATTCACAGTATTGCCCAACATTGTTGAAATTGCAAACACAAGAAATGTCTTCTGAACGTTGTAGAAAAGGGTCTCGATATGACGTCTCATAGGCTCCCACTACTTTGGCCCAGATACACAAAGGCGATTTACAAGTTCCTGTCCCCTCAGCTAGTGAAGAAATATACAATTCGATTTATAGTACGGAAAGAAGAATGTGTGTTTTTTTGATAGGGAAGGGATTAAAAAATTTAATACAGTTTGGAAAAAAAACTTAACATCTAAATTGCTTTTGTGTTGGCAAATTCCTTGGGACAGAACCAAAGAGGAGGTAAATTTATACCGTTTTATACCGGATGTGACGTATGCAAAGAAACACAAGAAGTGGTACTGCCCAAATTGGAGTGTGTATGAGTTAATCACAGGACATGGGAGTATGAATGCATTTCCGTGCGAAATGTGCACGATGAGAAGTAGAGCGTGTAACTATGTTGGAGATGAAACTGTGACCCATGTAGCCCATTCTTTGTAAGTTCAATGATGCAGAACGGGGAAGATTGGTAAATATTTTGAAATGAAAAGGGAGATTCAGCCTAAAAATACTCATAGGAGATCAGAAAACCTTCGAAGAGAGCGAAATAAATTTTTACGGAAAATATTGAGCACAAGAGAAGTAATAAAAGACTTCGACTATGAAACTTGTAAAAAGATTAGAAAATAAATCACACTTTTCTCCAGCAGGGATCAGGATAGGTGAACAAATTAATAGAGGAAATAAATCTATAGAGAATACGAACAATTTACCAAAGGAAAGAGAAAGTATAGACAAGAAGTAACGAGAGAAGAACAACACGTATAATAACCCAGTAATCAGGTTAAAGAGAGAAAGAAAGAAAAAGAATAAAAGAAGTGAAAAATACATTCAATTTTGCGACGTTGGCGCACTAACCTTCACTTCCTAAAGACCACTGTCTTAAAATCAAATTTTTACAACTATCGTAATGAGGTTATAGAAATTTTAGTTCATCGTCTATACAAGTTGTTCCCAACCTGTGCCTTCAAGGGACTACGCAGCTGTCCCTGGAAATTATATAAATAAAAACTTAATAAATTAAAAAAAATAAAATATAAAAATTTATAGAATAAGATAACTGTAAATTACATTATGAACGAAAATTTGCAAATTTGAATGATATGAGACCCGAGTGAACATCATACGAACGCTCCAAATGGAGCCACACGGCGTATTGTGTTACATGGAGTTACTGAATGAGAAAACTGGGTTAAAATATACAATCACAGATGTCTCATTAAATGTTAAACAATAATTAGGGGACAGTCGTATTGCAAGGAAATTAAGTAGCATACAAAGACGATGCTTATTGCCGTGGAGTAGTGTGTTTAAAAGTACGTCGACAAAAGCGGTACAAGTGCTGCTTTTAGGAGTTATGCCTATCGATTTAGAAATAGATAAATACTATCTCAGAGGAAAAGTCAAAGAGAAACTGTGTAATTAGGAGAGTTAATAATTAAGAAGACAATGAAGGGATGGAAGAATGTGATTTGTAAGGAGTTAATTAGTTGTTGGAACATCAGATGGAGAAATGCCAAGGAAGGAAGAATGACTTACAAGTTCATCGCGGATGTGACGTACAGCAATAGGAATAGGAAATTGTTCACACCAGCGCCACCAGAATATGAAATCGTTACTGGATATGGGAACATAAATGACTTCTTGAATAAGAGAGACCTAACAGATAGTGCACTAAGTTTTTGTAGAGAAGAGGACGAGACTGTGGATCATGTTCTACATAACTGCAAGATAGTGGAAGAAAGGGGGATTTGGATAATGGAGTTAAAGAGGAAAGGAATATATGCTGATAAGAATTGGATGGGTTATATTGCTGATAAGGATATATACAAGAAGTTTGGAGATTATGTCAATGTAGATATGGAAATTAGGAAATTATACAGTTAGATAGTAAGTTCCCCAACTCGAGGTTGTGGGGTGTGGCGCATATGAGGAAAAAAACCGCAAAGAGAAGTGATGAAAAAACAGATCAGACAATAATAAAGAAAAATCAAGGAAGAGAGAAGGAATAAGGTAAATCAAGAGGCAAGGGTATTCGCAAAAAGAAAGCAGGGGATGCTGCAACCCGAGAACTCCACTTCACCCTCCACTTTGTACCGGATTCCTCCAATTCATTTCTGACTTGCGCATGTCTCCGTGACGGATACAAACTGGAGGTACCGATTATGTCAACACTCCGATTCATTAAGCGGAGACTCTAGCATCAATAACAAACCCTATTCTACAGACGATACATATCTATAGTCATTTCACATATGTTTTATTTTTTACCATATTCATTTCTCTTCAAATTTCCTCCAAGCTTTTAAAAAACTTTCAGTTCTCGAGAAAAATATTGCTTGCCGCTCAGGTGACAGCGTTCTTTCTCTTCACCTTGTCATCCCGGGTTTACTTCCCGATGGGACCAGAAAAATTTGTAGCTTTTCACATGAATGTCCCAGTTCATATACAGCTGTGACTTCTGAAAAGCGAACCTTCCTTCCTCTGTCCACTTCCTCCTACTCCTAGTATCAATAACTCTAACTATTACTAACTATTCCTACTAACCCCTCCACGTGGGCTAGTCGTTGGAAAATCAAGCTAAGCGGTCCACCTGCTAACAATACCCTACCACCCAACTCCTACTTTCGATCGCTCCAAGTAGATAAGCTTCAATAGCACGTTACATTTTCCATTTACAAATACAACAATGAAAACAAAATGCGGACCGAACGTCACACAGTGGGACGAATCCCATGCATTTGTGATCGAAATTAGTGATGGTGATTTAGATACCCAATCACGTTAGTGGTATACAAATACTACCTCCTAACGCCCCATGTAGATAAGCTTCAATAGCACGCTAAATTTTCCATTTACAAATACAACAATGAAAGAAAAAGTTTTGTGTCCACGCAAAGTGGAAAAATAATATTCCTAAGCGAATGAAATCGCGACAAGATTTTTTTTTTAACCACCTCCGGGTGATATCACTCAACGCTAATCGCTCCGCCAACACCGGACCTCGATCTCACCACGCACCTATCCTATTGATCCTTCCGCTACTGCCCACAATAATTACCCTTGCACGCTCACCCTCCACCCTCTCCCACCACTTTTCCTCCCGCCAACCTTTCCACCCTCCCTCCGAGCCGGAGCAGCACAGCACCCTCGCGGTCAACGGGCCTCGCGTAGCGGTCGCCTAGGCAACGCGCGGACCAATGAGGTAGCGGCGACGGGTGACGCCGCGACGGTGGTGGGGGAAGGGAGGTGAAAAGAGCATCGGACTATCGGATCACGTAGAGTGGACGTTGGTGCGCAAAGAGGAGAGAGCAGGAATAACGTACGAGGCAAGAAAATACAATTCGCGTAAAAGTTGGAGAAATAATACTACAATTAACGTCCATTATTTAATCAAATTAATTATTTATTTATTTGCAATTTTTAGTGTCTTGGAGCACATTTTGTGGGATTGAAACAATAAAGGATATTTCGCTTTTAATATAATACGATTAGATATAAAATTTAAGAACATGAATAAGAGAATAGAATAGAATTGGGTGGGTTTGTGTACTTTATAGTAAAGAGTTAAAGAGACAAGATATGATCCGAACAAGGGAATATTTAAAATCAATAAAGACGGAAGAGACGTTCAAGTACGTGAAATATGGGAAATTAAAGAAGGGATGAAATTCAGGCAAAATAAAAAAATTCAGGGTAAGTATATATGTGAGATTATTTATCTTATGATGGGGACATGACTGTGAAACCAAAACAGATTAATTGCATTTTTTACCGCTTAATTTATTTTAATTTTAAATTTCGGTATTCTTAACCATGACATAGAGAACCAAGCAAGCGGTTAGCGCTTATAATTTCTATAGATGTCTTGATCATCTTCTGTGTGTAGCGATGCAAAACAAGTCTCTATTCCATTATCTGTCTCTCTGTACCATTATGAAACTTCAAGGTTACGGTTGTAACCACAGACTAAGACGTATTTTCCGAGCAAGGCTACTGATAGGCGCGAACCAGACAGACCCCCGAATACTAATCGAAGTAGCTAGTCGGGATCAAACAAATTATGAGAATTGAGGATTGAAAAATATTATTTGTCATTTCTGGTTAAGTATAAACGAAACATGTAGAATAAAAATAGTTGTATTCGAGAATCTCTGTGTAATTCGTTAAGATTGAGTAAAGTTTTTTTTTAATAAAACGTTGCTGATCATCAGGCTCTGAATCTTTTCTTGGTTAATTTTATTTAATAATTGTCACTGTCTTATATTGATTATCTTATCCGTAATTCTAAAACTACGAACCGACAGCGACGATCTAGTTGTAATGTCTTCGCTTCCGTGGTCCTCTGCTGAATTGTAAGAGCGTGAGATGAAATGCTAAACGGCCGAAGTAAGTGAGGTTTTCAGCTGGGGTTTTCTCTCATCTACTCCAGATAAATGTCGGTTCGGTACCATAAGTTACCCGAGAACCCAACATCTTTACTTCCCAATTCCTTCTCTTAAGTCCAACAGTCCTAATAGGTTGCTCTGAATCTGAAACAATTAAAAAGATACAATAAAAAATAAGCTTTCATTAACATACACATAGATTTCTGTAAAAAGTTATCAATTTTATCTAAACCTCTTGTTTAAATCCATTGAATTCATTCCTGTTAAGGTTCAAGGTGAAAGTCAATCTTATTTAGCAGTAATTGTATATTGTTATTTTTTCTAGAACATCTCTTAACACTATCAATGTCATCCATAGAATAGAGGTGTTTTGGATTAAATAGAGTGAACTGAAATGGTTACATTCGCGAGTAGGATTGCTTTTTTACTTTTTCATTATTAGAAAATACGTGTATTATGGATTCTAAGATTTTTATACTCTGCGCTACGAGAGTCAGTAAAGCACTGAGCTGCTGGCTGGATGGGCGGGGTTCGATCTCCGGTGCAGCGTGGGATTTCTCAGCACACCTCAACATCCAGACTGATCCCTAGACCAAGAGTCTGTCGTAAAACGAGTACCGAGTCTATCCTGGGGCAAAATCGGTCGGAGCGAGATGCTGGCTTCATCATCTCCTCCTTGTGCAGAGACCTAATATCGTGAATAAAAGTTTTGATTAACGTTCTTTTTGTGGGGCTTTAGGGCTCGTCAACGGCACGGTCAACGGTAGAGCCCTTCTTGACACTCGAGTTTAAGCATTAGGATAAGACATTTTCCGTCCAACGAGAATCTCCACTCTGTATCATCACTTATTCTCGTAACAATATAACACGCAACATCCCACTGTGTAATTTTGTCCAATACAATACGTGAACATCGCACTGTGCACTATGTTCCTTCAGCCAATGACAACGCAGGGAGTAGTGCTAGACATTGTCTACTAGCAGAGGCTATCGCTATTCTTGCCATCCAGTGTAGAGCGCCATCTGGGACCTTCTGTCGGCACCAAGGGGTCTCCTCGCCCAACACGCTCAGGGACGTGAGGCCGGACTAATTGTTAATTACTGCTCGTTAGTGCTCCATCTCTCCGGGAGATGGGCCAAGCGAGGGTGTGCATGAGAACGTTACTGCCCCTCCCCGATCACGCAGGGGTGTAAACCTTACGGAGCCACCGTCCAATTCCGTGACGCGCGTGTTCTTCCCTTTCTTCGGAATTCAAGTGAAAACATTTCGTAAGAATAAATGTAAATTTTATCTATGTCGGATAACTAAATCTTGGTAATGGGAGGGGCGAGGAGACTGAGGACCAAATTTAAAAAAAAACTCATAAAAACTCCTATTTTATTTTGATTAAACGTGCATATATTCCTTAGCCCCCACCGGTAGTAGTGTTGTCGCTCATCACCAAGTCATCCCGGGTTCGATTCCCGATGGGGCCAGAAAATTAGTTGCTTTTCACATTACTGCCCCAGTTAATATTGCTGTAACTACTGAAAAGCAAACCTTCCTCTTTCCAGCTCCTCCTCGTATCAATAGCTCCAACTATTACTGACTACTCCTACTAATCCCTCCACGTGAGCCAAGTTGTAGGTAAATCCAGCTAAGCGGCCCACCTACTATCAATTGCCCTACCATCCATCTCCTACCTCCTATCGTTCCATGTAGATAAGTTTCAATAGCACACTACATTTCCCATTTACAAATACAACAATATAAAATATTTCTTCCATGCCCCAACACGTAGGGAAGCCATGTGATAACTTTCAGTCAAGTGACAAATGATGACGAGTCGGGATTCGAACATGTGACTCTTGCGCTAAGTGGTTAGCACCCCTGCGATCAATTCGCGAATCACGAGTTCGAGACCAGATCCGTCACAATTTTCTCTTTGGCCGTAGACGAAATTCCCTCCACGAATAGGTACTCGGAAGGTGTGAGTTAAAAGAACTGCAAAGAACCTAAAATTGCAATCGAGATTCTGTCAGACGTTTGCGGGCGAAAGTGTATTACAATTATTACGAAGTATGTTACACCTTTTATATTCGTCTCATAGAGTATCTCGGATAATAACTAAAAAAGCACAAGCTACGGGATACTATCAATAAAATTGTAACAACTTCAAATTTTCAACACTGTTTTTTATTGACCGGTCTTCCAATATTTCTGAGACTAATTAGTAGCGTAAATAAATTAATGTGTCCTCCTAATTTTCAACTCTCTCTTTGTTTGACCTACATAGTTAGCATTACAATATTTGCGTCTTATTTTCTATCGTATATTGTTAGTATTCATATGATCTATGTGGAAGGTGTAGATACTCCCTCACACACAAAAACGATGTTTTTTCATAGTTTTAGTAATTATCAACCAGAAGGATTTTGACAGAGTATTGTATTGCCTTCAATTATGCTCATCTCGGTTTCTGGCTCCATATCTGAAAGAATCAATATTTTAGTTCGAACCATTACTTATCGCATCTTCGTAGTCAGAAAGCGTATATGACGATGAGAAGTGAAAGTGTATCCTGAATCGCTGCGCCACGTTATTGTAACACTTTACTATAAGGGGATATATCTCAGGATGGAAAACCATTTACGAGAAATTCTTCCCCAGTAGAAGTCAAAGAGCTGTGGTACATAGCAATTCCAGTAAGAATGATCATTGGTGTGGCCATCTTTTAACGCCAAACGACCATTTGTGGCCCCTTGAAATTAATGGCCGTTGGGCGTTAACGGATGGCCACTCAATGGCCATTTTTATATGAAAATTTAGGACGTCATCCCCTCCAAATCAAATCTATGGAATCAACAAGCACCGGTGAAGAAGAGCCATATATGTTAAGGTGAATACAATTTTACATCGAATCAACCAATGTAAATATTCCAAATAATCATTAAGGGTAAATCAAGGATAAACTTTCAAAAATATGCTGGAAAGACGTAAAGAATATAAAAAACATTATTTACGCCTCCTCTTCCACCTCCCTCTGCTCCTATCTCATCACTTTCCCCTCTTCCATCTCTCTCTGCTCCTACATCATCATCACCCCCTCCCCTTCCCATCTCCACACCCTATTCTTCCCCTGTCCCTAATCTTTCACCTCCTCCTTTCTCATCTCACTCGTCCTCATCTATTCTTTTATCCACATCTCCTTCCGCCCCCTCACACAGTTACAAATAGCGCTCAAGAGAACGATGTGGTACTCGAAGGTAACAGTCGCGTTCGGGTGCAGCGTCCGGGCTTGATCCGGGACTAGAATCTGTACCAAATTCATAATTCCCCTCCACAATCTAACTTCGATTCCATTTCTCAAGAATCACAAACTCTTTGCGAAAATAAATTAATTATATTTCATCACAATGTCCAATCCCTTTCAAACAAATTGACAGACATTGAAATTCTGGTACACGAAAATCCATTCGATTTGCTATGCCTCACGGAACATTGGCTTTCAACTAACAACATCAATGATATTACTATTTATAATTATTATTTAGCAAGTTCTTACTGTCGGCAAAATTTTAAAGGAAAAAATCCCCACGGAGGTACGTGTATCTACGTTCGTAATGATATTTTATCTTCTCNCCTCTCAATTGTCAGGCTTCGAAAGCTTCTGCGTTGATAGCGTGTTCGAAATTCCTGCAGTTAATTTGACCGACATAGGTATAATTATTTTATGTATTTATAGACCATATCAATCAGGTCTTTACATATTTTTTCGGAATTTTGAGATTCTTTTAAAAAGTTTTACACGTAAATCCAAAAAAAAATGTATCGTTATATGTGGTGATTTCAACATCGATTTCCTAAGTTCGATTTCAGACTCCGCACATTTACCAATTAATCGATTCAAGAATCTTAAACGACCCCACACGCCTCTCCAGTTCATCTCAAACATTACTAGATCAAATTATAGTCAACAAAGAAATCTCGTATTTCTCTGAAGAGTTTTGTGCCGGATACAGCGATCACCTTGCGCTAACTGAATATTGAAATATTGAAGATAAACTGTAACCACTTAAAATCATTTACAAGTATTCTAGACAGTTTAACAACACAATTTTTTCCATATTTACAAATTATTTGTGTGAGTAAACTTGGAAAGATTTTTATAATTGCCAAAACACCGACGACAAATTCAATGTATTTATTTCAAAATTCCTAAAACATTACAACTGTAGTTTTCCCATAAAACGCAAATTAATTAACACAAAGAAATACAATAGATGTATCACCCAACGGATAAGAATTTCTTCAAAAAAACAAACACCGTTTGCATTATCTTTCAACACTCTATAACCAACCACCCGAATTCCATTATTATTTCCGTAAATATAAGACTATTCTCCGAAAAATACAGCTAAAGTTATGGAAAATAACAGGCAGATATTAAAATCGAAAAACAGGACCACAACCAAGTGGTATATTGTTAAAAATTACACGTCACCTAAAACCCCGAAGAAAACATTTCCCTACTAAGCGAAGGCAAAATCGTATCTAATCCACTTGACATCGCAAATTTGTTTAATTCTTATTTCTCAGAACTAAGTAAAATAACTAATTCAATATATCAAAACCAATGTCCTCCGAATATATCTACCCACGTACCCATTCTATGTTCACTTCCGAAACTAACGCCAGCGAAGTCATGAATATTATCAGTTCATAAAATAAAAAATTTCAACAGGCATAGATGATATACCCGAGTTTATTGTTAAATTTTCGTCCCGCGGGTGTTTCCTAACATATTTAAGAGAGCTAAAGTGAAACATTTATACAAGAAAGGAAACAAACACAATGTTGGTAATTATCGACCAATTTCTCTTCCACTCACTTTCTCAAAAATCCTTGAAAAAGTGTTCTATAGGCGTATTCTAAATTTTCTATCAAAAAATAACATTCTCTCTGACGATCAACACGGATTTCGGAAATCATTTTCCACTACAAGCGCCATACTTTCTTTCTTAAATGATGTTACCACTTCCTTTGACCATGGAGAAAATCCTCAGGGAGATTTTTTTCTTTGATTTATCTAAAATATTCGATGTCATTGATCACAAAATTCTCCTTTCAAAATTAATATCTTTTGGCATTCGTGGACTTTCGCATCAGTGGCTGACTTAATGTTTAAAAGATAGACATTAACAGGTCGAAATATCATATATTAAAAATAAAGTACTTCAGCATCGCCTTCCAGAAACAAAGCCACTAACTCCCCCAAGGTTCAATTTTTGGCCCTATACTCTTTCTGTTGTATGTGGACGACATGTCTTCCACATCAGATTGCAAAATGGTTCTATATGCCGATGACACTAATCTACTACGTAAACACACCAACTCTCAAAAAGTTTTGTCTAACCTCTCAGCTTGGTTCCATGTAAATAATCTCATTGTGAACTCTGACAAATCAGTGTCTGTCATTTCATAATAGTATCACAAAATCTTTACCCCAGGTTTCTCTTTCGTTAAACGGAACATTTAAAAACTGTTACTAATACAAAGATTTTAGGTCTTCATATTCATGACAATCTCAAATTGAATTCTGACGTTGACAATCTTAATTCCAAACTAAGTCAATTGTATTACGCATTACAACACTTAGTTAATATTGTTAGTCCACATATTTTGCTTTGCGTATATTTTGCAAATGTTTACTCCCTTTTACGATACCACGTCATCTTCTGGGTCAATTCCGGACAGAGCGTCCAAACTTTCAGAATTCAAAAGAGGATTGTTCGGATAATTTGTAAATCTCACCCACGAATCTCTTGTAAACCTTTATTCAAGGAATTAAATATCTAAACACTTCCCTGCATTTACATTCATGAAACTGTCGTGTTTATTAAAACCGAATTACAGAAGGACCACAACAGTTTCATACAAAACTGTTTTGTTCACGACCACAATACAAATAGGAATAATATTCATCTGAGAATAACAACCGGCTTTGCCAAAAAGGGTCGTATCATTCGGGAATCGTTCTATATAATTCCCTGCTCAAAAATATAAAAGATATTATTAATTTGAATCTCTTTAAATCCGCGGTTAAAAGCTTCCTTCTGCACCAGTACTTCTACACTGTAAAAGAATTTATTGATTTCAATAAAAATTAAAGCCGTCTTGTACTTTATCACGCCATTGTTGTAGTACTTTTAAAATATCTGACAATAATTTCAAAAAACTATTTTTCTACATGCTAGTATTATATCTTATTATTAATATGAATTTAGTTGTTTATGTATTCAACCCTGGCACAGTTGTGTACACTAATTCTGTAGCCCCGTCCTGACCCGGGTTTCTCTCCTGTTTTCCTTCGGATAGAGGCGGATTTTTTATAAAGACTAGCTAGACTCTTGCCTAGGGGCGGGATCGTTTGGAATAATCATTTGCGAATTTAGTGTTATTTAATAGTTACGAATTATCAACAATATTTTCCGAATGATTTATAGCTTGATAATAATTCGTACTTGTGAAATGACTTTTCTGTTTTATTAAATACAATATTTTTTAGTATTTGTTAATACTATAAGACGTGGCGAACTATTTTTTATCGTTAGGAGTATGTTGAATGTCAAATCCGCCTCTGCCTTAGGGCCCTTGATCGGAATTGATGGGATGGTCCCTTGCTTGCTTCCGGAGAGTAAATTAGTTTATTGTCCTCCACGTGGTCATACGCAGTTTGTACCGGCTTTTCTGACAATAAAGTTTATTTATTCATTAAAGAAATGTATTAAACTGCAATTTAGCGTGTTACATTTTTTACATATTACAAGGAAAATACCAAACTCTTGAACGGATAGACCAATATCTGCAAAGAAAGTACAATTAATTAATATGACACAGAGAGAAATCTATTTGTGAAATATATTTAATTATTAATTGCGACAGAAAATGGAAATTGACATTGAAAAATAAATATTCCCAAAGCATACGCGATAGGATAATTTGGACAATGTTAAGAATTAACTAACGAAGTGTAAAAATTTAATAAACAGGCAAATCCTAAGATAAAATTGAAGAGTCATAAAGGATTATGGATTGGTGCGCCAGAATTACCGCGAAGATGGGGCGGTAATAAGTAAAAAAGGGGTAAAATAGTGGTAGAGTGTTCGTTTTGCATGTGAAAGGCCCCGGGTTCGATCCTCGACATCATTACTGTGAAATTGTTGTGGCTTTTATGTATATCTTTCAATCTGAGAACAATGCACCCTAATTTAATAATTTTAAACGTTCTATTAAATAGTCATTTATATTTGAGAATAATTTAATTTTCGTAGGGAATTATAGAGTCTGATATCTGAAACAATCAAAAGAAAAGTTATCAGCATTGGAAGTCTTTATTCGCTGTGTGTAAATGTTCAAAGGAGATATTCAACTTATTATTTGCTAATACGCAAACGCAAGAACCAAAATAATTACTTTAAATCGTAAAAACCCATAAATGACGACGATCCTTAAATGACCCGTGGAAAAAAAATTATAAATGTAAACTTTTTTAACGTAACATCACTTGATGTGTGTCCGTGATGAAATAATATATCAAAAAATTTGTTAGAAACTTTAATTTACGATTACGTACATCTGCCACTCGCATATTGTATGTATACTTATTAAACTGTAGACTGATATTTTGGTAATGGAAATGCTGAGCTCAGAAAAAAAATAATTATGATTCATTTACTTGGAGACTTTCCGGACTATATTTTGATTTGAAACCATTGAGTCCATTATCTGATACTAATATAAGGATATATATATTAGTAACACTTAGTTCTTCCCCAAACAATGGTTTGATCAAACGCTAATATGCTATTATATCACGTAATTCCAGTGTGTTGTATTTTTGTACATTCATGGAAAAGAAAATGTGGAGATGCCGGGAATCGAACCCGGGACCTCTCACATGCAAAGCGAACGCTCTACCACTGAGCTACATCCCCATGTCTTGCAATGTCTGGATGGTGAGTTAGTAAGACGATGCGAAAGATAACTCTCCTCGTCACCGTTATCGAATATGAAGGCAAGTCGGAAAAAGATTACGGGAAACCGATCAGTGTTCGTTTCCCTGTTGGTATTGTTGTATTTGTAAATGGGGAATTTAGCGAGCTTGTATTGAAGCTTATCTACATGCGGCGATAGGAGGTAGGAGGGTAGAATGGTATTAGTATAGGTGGGCAAGTTAGATGGGTTTACCAACTTGTCCCACGTGTTAAAGTCAAACTATCTCTGAACAGACCCCGAAGGAGTCCAAGGAATTCGCGAAGGGTAAAGCTCCGCAATTACTTGACCTCGGCGCTACGAGGAGGAGATGCGGTCAGCATCTCGCTCCGGCCGGTTTGACCCCAGAATGGACCCCGGTACTCATTTTACAGCAGGCTGTGTAGGTCTGGGTAAAATCAGTCAGTGCGAAAAATCCTCACACCTCTACATCCATAATTCCTCACCTCACCGAAAGTCGAATCCCGGCCATCCAGCCAGCTACTCAGCGCTCTACCCACTGAGCCACACTGAATCCGCGTGGAGTTAATAGTAATAGTAGTAATAGGAGGTGGATAGAAAAAAGTGGGTTCGCTTTTCAATTGGGACATCGAAATAAAAAGTTACAACTTTTTTCTGGCCCCGCCGGGAATTGATCCCGATGTGACTTGATGGTGAGTAAGCATGCTAATCCCGTAACCATCCGAAGGGCCCACAGTATGTGATCCTGTGTCAACCACGATACTCACTACAGTGATACAATGTAGTAAAAGTATATCTTTCAGAGTTATTGGAGTAGGTTTAAAATGATTAATGATGACAAATTCGTTTGTGGTGGAGAAAGAGCCACTTATTGCAAGAAATGATGTGTCTAGAACAAGGAAATACTAATAGACACTGAAGTTCCAAATTATCTAAACCTTCGTAGAAGAAATTTGCAAAATAAAAAAAAAATGTTTATAATAGGCCGAAGTAGAAAATTAAGAGGAAGTGGTCGTGCAAGATATTACGTCTTTTGATTGGAGCATGACTGTAAATCCAAAAGGTAAAAAATAAATAAATTTATTAAGGAGAATAATAAATAAGTGGAAGATATATTCAGTTTACGACGTGTCATGGATGAGTGGAAATGGTGCCTACATTAATATTTTTCAGAAAAGAAGGTACACGAAGAGTTGACTCGTAAGCATTGGTTTTGGTACCTGAACATACACTCAAAATTATGTAACTTTACCAAAAATAATACAACATTAATAACAAGTGAGAAATATCACGACGATGTCATTAACATTTTGGACAGCCCCCTGGCACAGAAAACTCATCACTGTGTTGGTTGTACGCTTCGTGGACCGCCACCACCGGCAGGGTTCCCAACCCTTGAGTCTGCTGCATTCGATAAGGGACAAGGTTACCAACATGTCGGACACACGTATTGCCTCTAGAACCTGTGTTACGCAGCAGTAGCCTACGACAAATCTTGAATATTGAGATCTGTGATAATTTTTTCTCGGGGGGTGGAAGGAGAAATATTTATAAAAGAAATATTAATAAGTCAAAATTTTATGTGGAAAGTAGGTGTTAGTTAAAGACCATGACCCGGCAATGGGAAATCCCTTAGATTTTCGCTTTGTTGTCATGCAGTTACCCGTTTTTTTGAATTTCATATTTTTCCTCGCCGGATATGTCACAGCAAATATTAATTCTGACTACAGAGTTATGTGCCCCCAATACTTGATAAAAATTGGGTAAAAAATTTACTATACACACACATCGCAAAAATGTTTTTGCGGGCCACTAGATGGATAGCGACGATTTACATTCAAACAGAACCGATACTAAAAATTACCCCGTTTCACTATTTTTTTATCGACGAATTTGGTATTGTCGGGAACAAACATAAAATCAAATCCTCTTGTGCAGAAGAAATTATGGAGATGCCGGGGATCGAACCCGGGGCCTTTCACATGCAAAGCGAACGCTCTACCACTGAGCTACATCCCCGCGTCTTCTGATACGTTCTTGCAAATTCAACTTGACTCATCGCTGCCGAGGTAGCTTTTGTCCGGCAATGCGGAAATCCATAGAGTCTCAGAACTCTATTATATATATATATATATATA
>NNCF01126060.1:75084-85526 GCA_002313205.1 Laupala kohalensis
TATATATATATTGCAATTGTGTGTAGATTGGAAAATAACATAAAAATTGGAATGAATAAAGTGAAAAAAATGAATATTTCAGATTTTGTTTCGTCCAGTAAGTGACTAAGAACTCAACGCTGCAGAGATCGAGCAGAGTGCTCAGTAGGAGTAGAGGGATCGGTTGAGTTCGGGAAAATGTCCTAAGCTGCCACCCGTCCCTTTTCATTTGGAAATAGTGTACTTACTTCATCGAATGCTGAAGTGGTCAGAAGTGTAACCTGGGAGGAAATATAGAAAGTTTCCACTAATGAAATAGTTTGAGTTTAATCATGTTATAAAAACAATAAATAATTAAAATATAACCCCTTCCTTTCAAAGTCTATAAAATGTCTGTAATGATATATCTTATTTGTCAATTGGTTAAGCGATAACTTTATAATAAAAATATTTGTAGCGAACCGAACATAAATCTCTTAAATGCGGGAAACCACACTGCCAGGTAAAAAGCCAGATCAGTCATGTTGTGTTGACTGAAAATTAGAGTCGGAACCCGGGGATAGAATCCGGGAACGCGAGCTTTCGGCGCTGGTGCGCTACCACTGCACTACCCTCGGGTATAGGTTACAACATAGAATAATTAATCATACTGAAGTTTCTGTGGTATAGTTCTCGGGGCAAGATAAATTTATGGAAATAACCACAACATTGAACTTGGAAATGCAGAAGATAAAAAAAAAAATCGAGCATCGTATGAAGTATTTACATATTAACAAAAATTGCTTCACATTCAGTTTTTGTTCGAGGATGATTTGATAATTTTATCACGAGGCAAACACAATCCCTGTTTGTTTCATTATTGTAAATTAGTTATTCGAATATTGGAAAAAACAATTCGTATGCAAAAATTTCGAATCACCTTATATCGCCAGTCAACCACAATTCCGACAGTCATTCCTAACCGCGTACAGAAAAAAAAACACACTTTAGACCCGACGTTCGCCGCCAGCAGCTCTGCATTCGACGAATTAGCTCTTTCAATCCACTCGAAGTGGCTTGGTGGGGGGAAAAGGTAAAGAGGGGGAAAGGACGGCTTCTATACATAAGCTCCACTTTTGAGAGAACGCCGTACGTCGAAACCGGAAAAAAGCTTTAAAAACAGGAGAGAGAGAGAGAGAGAAAACGCTAATCAACTTGTCTACGACCTCTTCAGTTGCTTTTTCCAGCGTCGAGCTAGGCGGAGATGTAGAGAATTCTGTTCATCTTTCAGTATAATGCAAACTCTTTGATATAATTAGTTGTGGTTTGAAATTGCGAGTTTGAATGGTTTGAATACGAACCTCGCTGACTGACCTTTCTAGAAACGATTTCAGAATTTAAAAATACTAAAGAAGTGGGTAAAAGAACAAGTATATATGGGAGGGAGATGGAGGAGTTATTGATTTAAAAAGCAAATGAAAATCCAAGGTGGAATAGAAACACAACAGAAAGAGAACAGAGTACACTAATGATTAGTACAGCACAGAGAGAGAAAGAAGATGGAAGAATCAGAGGAGGAAGTAAAGAAAAGTATATGGAACAGTGAAAAGACAATAGATGAAGGGAGACAAAAATGGAAGTTATAGAATCAGATATAGTGACCTGAGTTCTGGCTATTGTTTTTTTTTTTTTTTAGTATTTGTATATGAGAAAAGTAGTGTGCTATTGAAGCTAATCTACATAGGAGATAGGAGTTGGGTGGAAGACTATAGTTACAAGGTGGGTCAGTTAGCCGGGTTTATCAACAACTTGGTAAATCCACGTGAAGGGGTCAATAGGAGTTGTTTGTTACAGTTAGAGTTATTGATACTAGAAGTAGTAGAAGGTGGATAAAGGAAGGCGGGTTCGCTAATTGAACTAGGACATATAAAATGTTCTTGCCGATCGGGAATTCAACCCCGGATGACATGGTGAAGAGCTAGAACGCTAGTACTTGAGCGACGGAGGGGTATATTGTAATTAGAAAAAAACACGAGATGACAATTGAAATGAAGAATGGGCAATGGATTGGTATAAAAACATTGGCAAAAAATCATATTATTATTATTACTTCATATTTTGAAAGTGACCCTTAGAAGATCCTGAGATATGACCTTAATATATTTTCGTGTATCAGACAGGTCCACAATTTATTTTGTGTCATGCTGAGTATGCCAGGGAGTTGGTCTCGACAGAGAGGAAAGTTTGAAATGAAAGAGAAAGCAATCTGAGAGACATTTCAAGAGCAATGAGGTCACATATACAGAAATGTAAGAGCACTCATGAACGTCAGAGATCAAAAGCTGCATATGCCACATGAAGGCTCTTCATTGGATTAAGAATCCAGTCGTAAAAGGAATATGCAAAAATTAGACGAAAAACGTGAAAACATACGAGCAAAATAAATTCTAATATGGAACAGAAATAATATTTTGAATAAAAAAACTTGTATTGTTTAACTCTCAAGAAAGTTGGCGTTGTTCCGTCTGCAAATTAGTATCAAATATTATCCCACATGAAAAATAAATGTTAAAAAACAGAAATGAATCAGAGGAAAACTAAGAAGGTAAGATAAATTTCAAAAGAAACGATTTCCGAGAAAAGAACAAACAAAACTAACATAAACCACTACACATATCCCAGTCCCAGAGAATTGATTTTCTATGTATAAAACCGGAGGAAAACAACGATAGAAAGACCACGACCACAAATTAGAAAAATGAAATCTCTCTGGATTTCCACAAGACTCTCTTTTAAGGCCACAACCGAAGGGAGTACAGCCTTTGGGATACCTTCACCAAGGGAGTGCTTTGACGATTGAAGACCAGCCGAGTGACGTCATGCGAGATGAAGAGCCTGGGAATTACCTCTTTACTACCCAGCATTCCGGGGTCGTTCCAATTAAAACATACTCAAGTGTATCCTGAAAAAAAATCTCGTTGGAAGTCGGCAGAGGGGATTTTCCTTTCGGTCACTGGCGATTTTATACGCTGCGCAGGCTTGCCAACCGTTCCATAAACTACAAAACCATAATTCCTCCATAACGCTCCTTTCCTACAGTTTTCAACGAAATATTTCAAAGCATGGCTCTCGTTTAAATGAGAAAGGACCAAGTTTTAAATGTACACTTTCTTTGCATAATCCATGATGACACTCAAGAATATTTAAAAGCAAAATTTCATGAATGTGGAAAAAAATTACAAAGGCTAATTTTAGGAGAAATTTTCCGAATGTTAACTTCATAGAGGATAACAAATATGATATACGTGTTTCATGTGACATACGAGTTAAAATGATTCTGAAAAAGTTACAACCATACAGTGAAATAAGCACACATCTCCACGTAGATTGCAAAGGGATTTTTTTAAATGTATAATTTTATTAATTAAAAATTCCATTGATATTTACTACGAAAAGAAAGTTGAATGAAACATCGGAAAGGTCACTTTCAAGAAAATTTTAGCTCTACGTTTCAAAACCCAAATGATTCTAGTAATTTATTCCTCCACTTAATGTAGTTAATCGTATATACAATAAATGTAATTCAAAAAATAAAGGAAAATTCAAACATATTTTAAAGTGTATTTTTGTTCGTGGTACATTCCAAGCAGATTGTAATGCATCACTATGCCACAGATATAATGTGTAGGTTATGAGCAGTACACAATAGAACGTACATTGAATGCACTATATTGTGAGTTTACTACAATTTTGTCATCGAAATATTAATTTTTTTTGTGGGGCTTTAGGGCTCGTCGACATCGAGGTCATTGGAGCCCTAGAAACTTGTACAGGTACGAAAAATGCAGTAACACACTAAGGAAAGCCAACATGACTCTCCCCGCGAGTGGGACTCGCCGAATGACTCAACCATACCCACTGAAAACCCTCCTGATCTACAACATACCAAAACATATCTCAAAACATTACAAAAAATTAGGAAAATGAAAGATTATCTAGTCCTAATAGCGTCGGGATCGAAAAGAACAAGAGGTGACTAAGGAAGGTCAGGAAAGAGAAAGGAAGGAACCTTACACAAGTAGAAGTAATGCCACACTCAGCTCGGGGCCCCGTGTTTGCCAAACACGTACTTACTAGATGTAAGTCCCCTGGGGGGTTGAAATATTAAAGAGTATGTATGTATGTTTAATATAAAACATGTTATATTTGCCTTTTAAACCCGTTACGTTCTTGCATTTACCACTTTCGCCATGTCAATTTGTAAAAGTTGCTAGTACTCTTAGTTCTTAAGTGTAATATATTACATATGCAATCTACAGTGAAGGTTAGGTTAGCAATATTATGAGTGGATTACTCTTATTAATTTACGTGAGTGTTTAACGTCAATCATGCTCAATGTCAGGATGAATCGGTAAACCTATCGGCAAAGTGTCAAGTCGCTTCTAGATGACAGCAGATGCCCCACTGTTTTCGAAAAGATAATGAAACGCTATGATCACTGTGCACTCATATCATGTTTCTTCATGCCACAATTATTTGTGTTATTACTTCAAGCCATAATTATACGTCTGAGCGACTAGGTTAAAGTACTCCCCCAAAACGTTTCAAATGATAGTTTTAACTATTCTCTATCCAAAGGCGATGGATGTTTCATAACCTTACAGCGCAAAGTTTTCAATTATTTCACTTTAAATTACTATGGACTTATACGGAGAAACTCATTTAACAAAAGTAACATTGCAAAAATCTACGAAAACTTGGAAAATGAAGCGCAATGGCGTTAAGATTTTCATCCCTTACGCATCATTTACAAGAATAATCCACCAAAAATTGTGGAAAATATTAAAATGGCCGCCCCATCACGTAACTGAAGACAATGTCAAATAAAGAGTCAAACGACAATTTATTATCAAGTTATAAAAACATTACAAAATAATTGTCCTCGTCCCACGGTAAAAAAAACCAGTAAAAAGAATTATTAATTAATTAGAACTCATGCGGTGAATATCTCCAAGTATCGTGAATAGTTGTCAACATGACACAGGTATTTTTAGGGGGGCCTTTAGGGCTCGCCAATGTCAAGGTCATAAGAGTATAATAAATATCGGTAAAAGAAAATACAACCCGGAAAGAGATGGTACGGAATTTTTTCCAATTACAACATCACTGAAATTAGATCACGTGAGTGCGAGGAGACGGAGCTTAGCGTGCCACCTGTAGCGGCACTGAGTATGTCATAGGGTGGAGTAGGGGAGGGGGTGGGGGGCGGCCTGTGAGTGAGGCTGAGTTGCCGTAGTGTTTAATTAGCTTCGTCCCTCTCTGGGTCGCATTTTCACGCTGCTTTGGGTTGATGTGATCTCCGTGTAGAGGAACCACGGAGCAAAGAGTTCATGAAAAAAAAATTACGAGAACAGAAGAAAACGAGGTAGATGAAAGAGAGAACGGAAAAAAGGAAAAATTGACAGAAACAATGATAGTAGATTTTTTTTAAACTCACAATTTCCAAGTACCTACTCGGAGAGGAAAGTCAGTATTGTCTTACTAAGACTCGAACCCGGAAGAGCGGAAGCACACCTGCGGCCAAAGAAGGAAGACCCGAGTTCGAGTCACTTTCAGTCACATTTTTCACTCTGCCGTAGACGATGCAATGAGAGCAGATGATTTTTAAAAAGTAGTTAAATAAAACGAGAGCGGAAGAATTAATTACAAGAAAGATTCAAATCGTATCTGAACGCTGATTAATTATCGGTCCATTATGTTTTGTACTATTCCGACGTTTGCCTTATGGACCGAGAAAACTACGAAATCTCGGTGAAGTCTAGCCGGGTGATGAAACCGAAATGAGTATTGTTAACACAAAACATAAAATGCTCCAACACGTTCACCTCTCCAGCACACAGCAAACTTCTGCTAACAATTCACCAACAAGAATAAGGAGGAGTCTATAAAAGTTTATTGTTTGAGGTAGAAAATTATCTGATTGGGTGCTCTAAAAAGGTACAGTATCATTGTCAAGATAACGTTTTATTTGTTTGATCAATAATGCATTGAATTCACTAATAAATTCACTAAGTCCGAATTACTGAAGTGCCACCCTTTCTTTATACGAAACAGTCTCGTTCACGAACACAATACTGGCAATAGGAATAATATTCATCGCCCTAGAGTGTCAACCACTCTTTGCCAAAAAGGACCTTATCATTCGGGAATCGTTCTATATAATTCCCTGCCCAAGAATATAAAAGATATTATGAAATTGAATATCTTCAAATCCGCGGTTAAAAACTACCTCCTGCACCAGTGCTTCTACACTGTAAAAGAATTTATTGATTTTAACAAAAGTTAAATTCGTCTTGTGCTTTATCACGCCATTGCTGTAGTACTTTTTAAACAACTTATAACAATTTCAAAAACTATTTTCTTGCATGATTGTGTTGTCTTATGGCTCATATTAATTTAGTTTTATGTGTACTCAACATTGGCACGTTTGTGTACATAAATTCTGTAGCCCCATCCTGGCCCGGGTTTTTCTCCGGTTTTCCTTCGGGTAGAGGCGGATTTATCATACAGGTTCTCTAGGCTTTGTCTAGGGGCGGGTCTATTGTAACAATAAATCGTGAATTTAGTGTTATTTCAATTTTTAAGCACTATACTCAGAATAATCTATAGTTCGATAATAACTTACATGTAATTTTTTGCTTAAAATTACAAACATATTGACATTCTATTAGTATTATAACTCGCAGCTAACTTTTTATCTTATCTAGGAATTTTTGCTGAATTTTTTGAATCCGCCTCTGCCTTAGGGCCCTTGATCGGAATTGATGGGATGGTCCCTTGCTTGCTTCCGGAGAGTAAATTAGTTTTTTTTCCCTCCACGTGGTCATACGCAGTTTGTACTGTTTTTTGACAATAAATTTATTATTCACTATTTAATAATGCAGTTGTTTCAGTACTAAAAATGTGACCAAAAGTGACTAAAAATGAATTTTAATAAGATGCAATACGTATTTCAGTCCTGGTCCTCGTGTAACGACAGCTGACGTTCGGACAACGATCGTATTTTGTCTTTTAAGTTAGTTCGATTACTGTCGCGAGGCTACCGCCCATTGGCGCGCCCTGTTGGTATAAGTGGGAATTATCTCTCTTCAGCTGTTTGCGGCTGAGCGGCCGGCTACATCACCGTGCTTGTCGCGACTACCTACCGCATACTGATTAAATATTATATATCTTTTAAGCGGCAATCTCAATTTTGCAGAACTGCGCAAGCGCAAGAGTCTCCTGCAAGCAGGAGCCGACTGCTCATTCCGGGTGTTTATCAATCCGCTACCGGCACGATCGTTTCAAGCGTGTATTTTGGGTTTTTCGAAACAAATATTGCGCTGAATACCTTCCCATGCCAATATAATGGCTCCGAAAAATAATTAGACAGAATTTTAAAAGTTTATTTTATTTGGTGTGATGTGTTCGAAATATTGACGTCTACAACACTTAAATGTCGACATAATATAAGTGATAAAGTGAAGTTTAAAAAAAACATAATTCTATCCATCGTATATTATTTTATATTCTTCCCAAATCTTGTAATTTATGTTCAATGAACTTTACCTCAATAAAAGAAGGCTCACTGACTTATGACATAATAAAAGTATCAATAATTCTTTTGTACCATCCTCAGGCAAAGAAAATAGGCAAGATAATCAGGAAACAGTGAAGGAAAGAAAATAATGAAATGCTGTTGGAATTTTGTAATTTTTAGACGCATTTCCTTAAAGTATTTTTCCCCAAATTAGACTTTCTTCCTTTCTTTCTTTCCTTCTGAATCATTTAATTTCTACAATCCTTAATATTTGTCGTTATCGATACATGCTTTATTTTTTTAATTAGTTTACTGTCCTTCACGCAGTTTGTAACTTCTTTTTTGACAATAAAGTTTATTTTATTTTAGTTTTTTTTTACTTGAAGCTTAAGTAAAATATGCTCAATAGAAAAGTTTGATTTCCAAACATTTATTTTATAATAGCATCTTTCTCCTTAAATTATCAAATATTCACTCTTTTACATTATTTTATTATTCATAATAGAACTGTTATAATTAAATAATACATTACATAAAAAACACACCATTTTAACCCCAGAGAAATCCGAAGCCAAAAATTCTTTTTCAACTTTCGCCAACTCAACCATTAGCAAATTATGCAGATTATTATTAATTAAATTTCAAGAGAACTCGAATGGGATTAGTTTTTATACAGAAGTATAAATGTGTTAAACATCAAAATGGATTGAATTATTGACAAAAAACAGATACAGTACTTGACAAGAAAACAAATTCAATTATTTACTACAAAACTGTAGCAATTTTTTACAAAAAACTTTTTCAATTACGATAAATTTGTGTCAGTTATTTATAAGAAAATGGATACTATCATTTACCAGAAGTTAAATTATGTATTATATGATAATAAGCTGATGATGTGTTATCAGCTTTTTTACATGATAAAAATTATCTTGATTAATTTGTTTATTTTTAAGCCAAGTTTATTAATTACAATACCGATGGCTCAACAACTTACGATTGTTGTCTTCCTTAGAGCTCGGTGCACTTGCACTGATCCATACCACATTGCATTCACAATTCGTGCAGACTCACATTAAATAACCACCCCTCAGAGCTTTTAGTAATACGTATGGTAAAAGTTCATTGTGAGATGAAATTAAAAAAAACTTATATTCCATTCCATGTCATGTTTTTATTCAATGAAAATCCTCAAATCTTACTCTTATTACTCGAGCAATAATTGTAAGCTTAAATTGGATATCTCAAACTTATGGTGAGATTTTGCCGAGACTTGATATGTAAGGGTTTTCAATATGAGGAATCGACTGGCATTAGTGTCAACTTCGTGTAAATTCGCATTATAAGATAAGGACCAACTGAGCTATATGGTCCAACACCGTAGAAAAATATCCAGATGAGATATCGAAAAACGGCTTTTTTTTGCCATGATCCTGGAAGGGTCTTTGCTCTCGGAAATTACATATTGAATCATTTTATGTGAAAAAATTTCCCTTTTTCGATGGCAAATTTAACATTATCGTCCTATCCTAACCTCATTCTTCGTATATCCTTCCGCGAGTGCTGCTACCTCCACCATCGCCTCCATCTTCACACTTACAACAGATTTTCTTAAAACGGAATCGCCGGGTCTAACAAACCTAACATCGCCGACTGTGACCGAACAATTGTTTATAATTGTCATACACTAACATACTAACATAAACAGTGGCGGAGAGAAGAAAATAGTGCGGAACAATATTTCTTTATAACTATCGTAAATATGAAAAGCGAAGAATACGGCTTATATTTTCGGAACCGCAATAATATTTGCAGTATTATGACTTAAATTATTTTTTCGAACCCTAGTGGAACCATATTCTTAAGTTTGGCCAAAGATAATTATGCGGACAATAATTGTAAATTTAAATCCGCTTTCGTATGTGTTCCTTCCCTTCTGTCTTACATACTTCCGATGGGCGCTCACCCACAGACCATGACATTTCATCGCTCTGTGCAACAGCACGCAAATCACACGACTACACGCAACACATTAAATACAAGGAATCACGCTCTGTCATTGGCCCCAGGCTAGAATACAGAGCTGGTCAACACAGGAAAAATACATGGAAAAAAAACTTGTTCTGTGGAATGTTTTACGCTGAAGCAATGCACAACACTCGCTACCGACGACTATGGAATGATAAATATAAATAAATTATATATAAATATAAATATAAATAAAATATATATAAATAATACTAATAGAATGTCAATATGTGGAATGATATATCTCACATTTCCCTGTAGCGCGTGCGCCGCTCCGTGGCACCAGGATAGTCGTCGGTATTACGAGAAATAATAATTCATCGGTAAACCAGTTATAAAAGAATTCTTTTATTAAAAATTTACTTGAAAATATTCTAGTATTGACTAAATGCGAGTTTTGCTCTGTCCCTCAGAAAAATAATAAAACAAATACATAATAATTTATGTTTTTAAATATATTTTTAACATAAATTTCATAAAATTAACAAATTAAATTAACTTATCAAATGAGCAATGAAAAAATGTCTGTAATCTCATTTATTAAAACTTTACTGGTGAATTATTTATACTGAATAAATACGAGTGTACCTCGGTCCCCTGATACTTTTATTGCAGACAGTTTTCGAAACTTCTCCAAGTTGTCGAAACATTAACTTGCCATCACTGAGAAACGTAGTAGAGAGGAGGAAAGTGGTAAAATGGTGAGAACCAAATTTTCACACAAATTTACTGCCTACGTCTAATGAAACAAAATTAAATGAACTTTGGTCTCGAATCAACCGATTTAAATGTGGGAACAAATCATTTTCGAAAATGGAATGCAATGTTTTAACGTGGTGTATTTGATCAGTGGCATGGTTTCGAGGCCCCCCCCCCC
>NNCF01126060.1:85708-109257 GCA_002313205.1 Laupala kohalensis
GTTGATATTTCCGACGTTTCTGTTGCGATGCGCTGAGCCGGAGTAGCGAACTAACTAATCTTACCATTACCCACTAAACTTGCCTTTCTGTCTGACATACAAAAATTTTAGTAACGACAAATGTATAAATGTTTACCTTATTTAAATTAAATCACATGTTCGTAATAAAGCTGGTTATGAAAATTAGTTTATGTTGAAGAAATTCTTTTACGACAATAATTAAATTATTTTTCGTTTTCCACCAAGATGTGAAACTTGTGATATGTCAATTTTTATATTCGATTTATTTTAATTTTCTTAAGGCCTTCGAACTCGACCCCCGCACCGCAGGTCCTGTTTAGCCGCTATTGTTTTACATGGGGTTAATGTGATCGGCGAGAACACATCTAAACCAATTACCAAAGACAAGCTCACACCATCCCGACCAGCATTCGCACATCTGGAACACACCGCTCAAGGAGCGTGGGTGGAAATGGAGTCAGGGGTGTTCGCATGTGTGTGATTTCTAGTCTTGTGTGGACAATATTGACAACGTACACGCGAGATTAGTTCTCCTCGTCATCTAAAAGTGTGATATTTTTAATTACGAAATGTTGAATGAAATGGGAGACTGGACCGAGATACGAACTCCCACTTTTAGAATCTTCATCTCTCGGAACTCTATCCTCGATCGGATACGAAAAGGGGTGATACAGAAATCTCCCGATAAAGGAGAGAGAATCTAGAGATCTAGAGAACACTCAGAAGCACCCTAACCCTAGATATTGCAGTGATACATTTCACAACACGGAAATAATGGAGAGATGAAGGTAGTTTTCCCGCTCCTTCATCTGAATTTGCTTCTCACATCCAAACCAGTTCCCTCGATGTATAAGTCGAGTAACTGTGTATACTATACTCTAGAACTAGATTAAAGCAGTAAGCTACGTCAACCCAACAATATGTAGAAAATGTTCAACGACATAAATAAAAATGATTATTGTACGAATACATGTAAGAAAAGAAGAAATCAATGTTAAGAGACATTCTATAATTTACGATGTACCTCGCGCACTAAAAATCAAGCACGTTTCATCAACTCATGGCACAATTAAGACTTAATATGGACGTGCTAGTCAAACGTACGTTACCATTATGACGCATTCAATAATTTTATCTATTCTGTTTATATCAAAATAACAATTAAAACATAAATTAATGAATTATGGCATATTAAGAATTTGCGAAACATTAAGTATACTTTATAAATTGAAACACTGTATTTAAACAATGGTCTCTAGTTTGATTAGAGTTCTCTCCTTTGCAACTACTTAGTTAAATAAATTTCTTAATTGTCTGGAATAACAAGGCAAATTATTTTTATATGCAAAATTTTTTGATGGGGGCCATAGTTTTCTATACCAATACCAATAGCAATGATAGTTACATTAGAATTTATTTAAAAAATAGTCCCATCAGAGATTCTATTCATAAGAGCCCGTGCAGATTTGAGAAGGTTTTATGAGCCCCGAAAGGTTCAAATTTTATTCAACAATCTGACAGATAATGATTTTTTCTTTCATTAAATTTTTTAAACGATATTTCATAATAGTCGGTCACACTACCTTAATCACATTCCGCTCTGGTGTAAAATTCAACAACTTTTGCTTGGCTAGAGCTTCTCAGGCCGGTATCACACGGTCATATTTCTATGTCATATCTATGATTCTCGTTTAGAGAACCTGTCATAGATATATGATCATAGTTGAACTATGATCAAAACTTGTGCATTACACGATCAGTTTTGATCATAGATAATTAGACATAGAAATATGACCGTGCGATACCGGCTTTAGATAACCTCACCGAAGCATCTGAAAACTTCTTTCTTCACGAAAGATCAATTGATTAAAAATGTTGGATGGCAGCACCGTTAAAATAAAAAGAAATCTCTCAACTTTCCAATTAGAATTCATATAAAAAAACTCATAGTACAGTACTAAACACTCCACATAACACTAAAAATTTAAGAAAGAGTTTAAAAACACTACAAAAAAAATTATACTATATTATATTATTAAACAAGATGACATCTTTCAACGATCAATCTGTTTCAAAATATTTATCATCAATATATATGTGGTAAACTCCTAAAAATCAAAAAAACATAATCAAGAAAAAATTGAATGAATTATCTACCACCTTTGCAATAATCTTATTGACGGATTTGAAAAAAAGCCTCCAAGAAAACTCTTTTTTGCATAATATCTTTTCGCTGTATCTCAAAAACGGTGTGTCGCACAGGAATGCGGTTTAGCGATCTTTACGCAAAATTAACTGACCAATGAAAATGCTTCTATGCGTACTTTCAAAATTTTGAATTTTAAAAAACCGAAAGAGAAAAACCGGTGTGTAAATGAAGTCGGAATGAGCTTCTCTCCAGAAGTAGGTTTCTATTCCCAACGCATTCAAAGTCAAATCTCAAGTTTAGTTTTCGCAAAGATCCGAAGAGATCTCAAAAAACAAAAAACAAAATTTTTTTTCTACCGATTACAATGCATCCCTTCACACTCTATGTAATTAGAAAGGAAAAATACAAGAAATGTTTTAAAATAATAGAGGCTCTAATCAACAATTAAAAAAAAAATTCATTTTCATCTTTTCTGTTATTTCGCTTTTTCATTTGTTTGCCCCAATGAAAACTATGTTAACTGTCGAATAGCTTTGACTATGACCATTCGGTTCTTTTCGCTATAAGCGTTTTATTGATGTAAAATGGCAGTGTACACTTCGACTCAGTTCACGTAAGCACTGTCCCTATGTACGTGACTAACTCGTTCTAGCTATGTAGATCTGAAATGACTGACGTCGTTTTAAATTAAGGCCCACCGGACAAACCACTTCGTCCACACACACCGCAGCTGTTGAAGATAAACTATTATGATCTTCCTGGACACAACCCTTCCCTTCGCGGCAGTTTTTCAAAATGTAATTCTCCACACCCGACCTGTTTTCTGTGCGATCCCTTTTATCCTGTTGCCCTGAAGGTTGCACTATAATAATTTTTCTTTCTTTTCTTCTCGCCACCGTATTTCTTCAAGTGTACAATGAAATAATTTGAATCGTGGAAAGTATCCATATAAGAATACAGGAGATCCGGTTGGAAATGGTGTACAGTTGTGGAAAGCGAAAGGGGGGTGTAGTGGTTAACACCCCTGCGATCAATGCGGGAGTCCCGGGTTCGATTCCTAACTCATCGCCATTTTCACCTGACCGAAAGTAATCACATATACTCAAGGTCATGTAACTTTGCCGAAAATGATGGAATATGGCCGAATAAAACACGAATTGCCAACTTAATATTAGTCACAAAAGCGACTATTTGCAGAAATACAATTCGATAACACAGCGAGCTAAGACACAAGGTAATATTCGTCCTACACGTTCCATGAAAAAAAAATAGCCTCAAGAGTAAATGAACTGTATTGATGACCAATGTTGGAGATAGATTTAAGTTTTCAGGAAGTCGAATGTCCTGCCAACATAACGCGAGGTACAAATATCATTAGTCTTATGGACGATGGCGAAGTAAAATTGTTCGCTACACTGTGCACAAGCGCTATTCCAACTTGACTGAATAAATAAAGAAATAATTTATTGTCAAGAGAACTGTTGCAAACTGCCTGAGACCAACAAAGTAATTTACTGCGACTAATATAAAATAAACCAATAAACACGGCGCGTTTTCGTTCGTGATTTCTTTCTGAAGTTACGTTTCTCGATGCGAAGAAACGTGAGTTCGAGTATGTCTTATCCACGTGTAGGGTTCACGGAAGAAATATACAAGTATTTATTTTATTATTTTACCTCGCAACTAATAGAGAATCAAAGGATGACGTAGAATTCCTCGAATACGATGACACCCTTTTCAAATCCGGTCTACTTCCTCGAATACGTAACACGAACCCTATGTCTGAGGTTGTCGTCGACCTCCCAGACGTGTTGGCCAACTCTCCGGTGTCCAGTTGCTGGGTCAATGAAGGGACCTTTGACAAGCCGCTGACAGCCCGCACGATCCACCCTTCTTTCTACCCCTCGTCCCTTTTTCGGGGACGGCACGCGACGATGCAGCTGTGAATTTCAAACCACCTCGTCTCCTTATTTATGAATCATATTTTTATTATTTTGCCAACACATTTACTTGTTTTGTTTTCTTAATGCATAATTCTTTGAACAGTCATTCCAGAAATATATTAGGATTGAAATGAATATTTGGTTGGGAAAGGTCAAGTTGTCAATGAGCTATGGCAAATTTTAAATGTTTCTTTTTCAACAAAAAATATTTTAGTACTTACATTATTTGATCCTTTACTGATCCTTTTAGTTTGAGTTTTCGCTCGCAATGTTTTAGTTCATTTGATTATGGAACCGACACGTGATTTTAATAAGTTTTAAAAGTATTCTGTATGTCATGTGTTTTATATTGTGATTAGTGAAACCATGATGTATTTCCACTAATTATACTTTGATCGGAATGATAAAAAATTTTCTGCTTTAATAGATCCACATTTATTTCATTTCATTATTTATGACAATTTCAGCAAGTAATGGAACAATTTACGAACATTAAAGGTTTTTGTTTAGTACCTGGGATAATTAAAGAGGCGAATAATAAAGTTGTTTTTAGTGCAAACAATCAGATAATATTCCTTAACTTGCGTTATATTCAATTTAATTTTTTGTAGATGGTTGTAGAAGTAGAATTATTAGATTGTAGCATATGATCAGAACTGTAAATTTTCTGCGCCCACTCAATTTTGTTCGCGAAGAAATGGGTTTTTTGATGCGGGTAGCACATAAATGTGAAACCATATTTTGTGTCGTGATATCAAACACAAATATAAATACTTTTTTCGAGACAGCGTATATAAAACGTGGCACCAGTTACTATTTTAACGGTACGGGATTAACGTTTATTAATGATTATTTTAACATCAATTAAAAACTATTTTAAAAAATAAAAATGATATTTTAGGTAACTGATATAAGATTGAAATAACTTTTTCCCCAATCTCTGCATCACGAACATAGGATTTGGTTCCACTGCAACAGTTAATTGGTGACGTTAAGATATAGGTTTTATCGGAAAGTACAAACCTAATCCAAATTTATAGCAAAGTTTCACTCATAAACATCAGAAAAGGAAAAAAAGGAAAATACATTTAAAATTACAATTTAAATGTTGTAATTTAAAGTTTTCGTAATAAAGCTTTTAATATAAAACAATATTAATATTCAATAGAAAAATTGGGTATCACATTTCATTCAGGACGAAAACGTAACGCTGTAGAACAAACCACCCAGGAAATATGGTCACCTTTAACCAAAGGGTTGAAACCCAGTAGGCGGGATAAAAAGTCGCCCTTGCCTATAGTCCACGTGTGTTGTACTGACCCTACGCCCTGTAGGGGTATGTCTACGAAGGGTTGGGGCCGGCTGCGGACTGTCCGTGGTTTGTAGCGAGGTCCTAATTCATTTTGTAGGGAGGGAATACACGCGAAATATCTGCTCCGTAAATGATTAACGACACGGATCCGTCAATTCTTACTCTCCATTCAATATTTTATAAAATAACAATATCATGAAGGTGAAAAAACATTTATATTCATGATTATATTCTAACCACTTCAACTTTTGAGAGTATTTTCAAGCACTGGACACAAAGGCTAGCCAATGACGTAATCAAATTTCTTCTTTACATACAATCCGAGATTTTGCAAACATACCATTTAAATCACATTTCACTCAGAGAATGTTTCGAATTTACAGTCCAAACAACACTTTTCTATTTAAATTCAAACCGAAAATCTAATATTCGTTTATTCATAATTATTTCCTCCCCAATGAAGTTAGATACACAGAAAATTCTTAGGTAATTAAAGTAATGACTTCAACAATAGTGTATATTATTTATAAAAGATTTGTTCTTAAAATGAACTATTTTAACGAAACGACATAAGACAAATATGATGTATGAAAACACCAGTACACATTCGTGTGTGTAGTTTTCATGCGTCGTAGTATCTACAAATTCACCTCATACTAACATATAAATGCGTTATGCGAAAGCGTGAATGTCTGTTTGTTACTTAATTACGGCTAAACCACAGAATTGATCGTGATGAAATTGGGCAAGAATACAGTTAAGATGCTCAGGATGAACATAGGCTAGCTTTTATTTTAAAACTGTGTGAAAAGAATTATAGAAAATGATTTGGACTACAAATGTGGATGAAATCGGAAAAAATAATGAGAGGTGAATTCGCTTACGCCGCCTAAACGGTTAGAGATACGTGATAGCAATGAATGGTAATATTGTTCGCCTCAAAGAGTTCTACAAAAAAATCCAGGACAATCTACGAAGGTTTACCTACATATTTGAAAAAGTTATTAAAATAGGAGAGTTAAAATACTTCAATTTAAGAAGGAAAAAATCGATCATCATGAAATTTAATATTTTTTTTATTTTGTTCATTTAACGAAGATTAAAAAAACATATTTCAATCGTAAAATTTGAACGAATGGGTCAGATTTTAAAAGCGTTTTAATGAAATGGAGCAGTCACGCTGCCGCCGTGGTCACACCTCCGAAGCGAAAATTAGACCCGAGCGATTCCCTCCGAGTGGATTCGTTGGTCCAACAAGTAACAAAATTCCAGGCAACGCTGGGGAATCAGCTAGTAGCACACACAAATGCACATTTTTTAAATATTTTTGTTAGAACTCCATCATTCTTAGATTGAGTTACTGTAATCAATTCACGTATTCAACACGCTCTAACGGGGAGACTAGTCTGACAAAAAAAAACCCGCGCAGGAGTAGATTACAGGAAATTTTGTCTAGTTCTTGTTTCGATAAGTATTTTGTGAGTGTTTTCTGTAATTATCAAAGAAAGCTAAAAGACGTTATTTTTATAGTAGTTCTTCTCTGTTTCCTCACTATTCCTGAAATTTTTCGAAGTGGAAAAGTCAAAAATTGTAATCAGTATCTTCAAACACATGAAAGAGCTGTGTTTCAGATTTTTTCCACAACTTTCAGAAGAAAAAATTCCAAAATATTGGAGAATAAATTCAACCCCATCTACTGGGTCAATATTATACGTGAGAAAAAAACACGAGAAAAAGTAGGAGTAAATTTTGACTAGTTTAATTTTAGAAATAAATATGTTCTTCGTATAGTGCACAGTTTTTTATGTAAGAAATCAAAACCCTTTTTTTTTAATTTCATATTTTTCGAACTTTCTTGACAGAACCAAGTTAAAATTGGTAATCATCCTCAAAACCATACAGAAGCAAAAAATCACCCCTTCCAAACCTTTTCGGGTAGAAACACACAATAACTTGTCTATGAGTGTAATTAAATGCGCTCATGTTATCGAACACAAACAAATAGAGGATTCTCGTATAAATCATTCTGTTAATGGAATTCTACGTCAGAAGATAATTTTCCGGTACGTTTTGAGCTATTTATTCATTGTTGTTCCTCATTAAGGAACCAAGTATTTATTCGCTAGTCTGGTGTACTTATGTCACGTGTGTTCTGTACGTTTTGCAGTTGGAAGTAATATGCCAACAACGCATCCATTTCATACTTTTTTCATTTAAAATTATTTGTTGAAATACAAATTATATTTCGCATTCCATCCCTTTGCAATTAAATCCAAAATTATTTAATTCAAAAGTTGCGCGATTTTAATTGGAGAACCAACCCCAAATGTCTCCAATTTCTTCCAGTCCCTTTTCCAATGTCCCGTCTTCCCCTTGCAGTCTGTTTTTGTCCACGTGTGTTACGTTCACCCTCTTACCTGCAGAGGTACGTTGAGGAAGGGGTGAAAGCGCGATGGTAGGGAGGTTCTAGGGGTGGACTGGTTCCTCAAATACAGGGAGGAAGTACTTTCTGATAGTGTCGAGAGGTAACTACAGGAAAAGTGCGTGAGTTCCTATCGAGAATTTGAAATTCTTACCGTGTAGTGTCGTGTTAAATTTGTTTGGTCTTCGAAATCTTGCAAGAAGAGTTTTCTAACGATACTTTGATCTGTTCGGTGTCTATGTTTTACGTCATAAAAATACCTTATATTTTGTTTTATCGTCGCTAATACGTGATATGTCGGAGTATTGGATTACCGTAGAAAATATTGTGGCGCCTTCATTGAAAAACTCTGTTCAGCGTAATGAAATGTGGATTTAATAATGTCTGTTTCATTTGCGATTATTTTAAAGTAATTATTTTCCGTGTTCAACATTTACGATTTATTCACAGTATTAAGAAGAAAAATCAAATACCTGGTGAGTCCTATTGTTTTAATTATTCAAACTTTTTAGTAATGTTATCGCTTGGCACCACAGCATGTACATAGCATTTATTTCTTTGAGTAAGAATGCTAAATGTGTAAATCGTATCACGATTATAAGTTACAACATTCGTTTTTTAAAAATCTGAATCACCTGACGACTTGAAACCAAGTCAAAACATTGTAAGGTCTCATCACAAAATATATATTATTCGTCGTAAATATTTCATTATTTATTTAATTAGAATTTATAATGAACGTTAATTGTCGTAAAATTTAACATTCGTATGCAGAAAGAAACATTGAATTTGAATGCAATATTAGGTAATTTAACTAGTTCTATGAGAATTAACTAAATTAGATTTTACTTAATCTGTGAACAAGTATTTAATACCCTGTTCTTATTGTTTTATCTAGCGATCGTTATTTTTTTTTTAATATTGAACATGTTCATGAGAACGAACAAAATTAAGCGATAAAATTTAGTCAGAAATACAATGTTTTATCGTTTCACACAAACATGGAGAACATCAGCGGGTTTTTTTCATTTGGAGTAGTAGGAAGTGGACAGAAGACGGAGAGTTTGCTTTTGAATCGTCACAGCTATACGAGCACGCTTGTCCCTGAGCTACTGGAGGGTCGATAACAGCGTTTCGGCTAGTAGTCAACTGCATTACAGAGCATTACACAAGCCAAAAAAAATTGTATAGAAAATTTTTATCCCATAAATTTTCTGAAAATCAATTAAAAATGATCATTAGTTTCTTAAGAATAATTTAATGCTAATTTGAAGTATTTTAACAGCTTGTTCTCAAATTCTGAAACGAATGTGCCATTACGTTAAAAATGCTGTGTGGTATTTTGAGGTCAATAATATTCTAAAGATTGTATAAATATACGGATATAAAAATAAATCATCTTCTTAATCTCCTTTTCCTAATTATGTTTTCTTGACTATTTCAACGCTACGTTGCGCCAGAGAGCGAATTTTTCCTTCATTGTTAGTTGTCTCTTGCTCTTCGATAAGCGAGTCGCGACTAATGCAGCACGCGCCGAAGTATTTTCGTATTTTCCACACAACTTGCGACAGACTCCATGTAAGTATTAGTGCTTAAATATTCTACCTCAATTTATTCATCATTATAACACATTTCTTGTTGATCCAATTCGTATGTCCTATTAGATATGTAATAAATGAGTCTAAATGTTCATATTTTGTGTTATTGTGTTTACAACCACTTTCCAGTTTTGAACCCATAGAAGAGTTATTTTCATACTTTTTGAACTGCTTTATAATATAAAGGACAAAATGAGGAGTATTTTGTTTCCTTTCCATTCTAAAACTGATTTTTGTTCCTAAATTGGGTTACTAAGTCCCTAATCAATTTGATAATATTGCAATAATAGAATGAACAAACCTTTATATGTAACTTATCCGCAACTATTCATCGTTCCCCAATACGTTGGATATTTCGAGTTTTGTATATTCCACTGTCCGTTTTCAAAACTATTTCAGTATAATGTCACCTGATTTTTATTTTTTTAACATAATCAAAATTCATGATGAAAGTTACTTGAATATAATAACGTGTTATTTTGAGTTATTCAATCATTTATAATTATACACTTTTATTCGTATTCAGGACATCGGAAAAGATTCAAGGCGTCACGCACCAACTCGCGGGACTGTAAAATCGGAGAGTTAAAAAATTTCCAAAAAAAGTCGTGGGATCTCGGATAGTAAAGAAATAAATTTATTGTCAAAGAAGCAGTTAAAAACAGCGTAAGACCACGTGGATGACAATAAACTATGTTCCTCTCCGGAAGGAAGCAATGGACCATCCCATCAATTCCGATCACGGGCTCTAAGGCAGAGGCGGATTTATCATTTCAGTATCATTTTTTTTTGTTATTTTCAAGAATAAAAGTAGTAATAATATTAATAAAATACCAACAAATTTGTAATTAATAAAAAACAAAAACATTATTTCAGATGCACGTACTATTATTAAAGTACAGATTATTCGGAAAGAATTGTTTATAAATCGTAACTATTAAATAACTCTAAATTCGAGATTTATTATTTCAATAGCTGCTACCACTATCATCGGATTTTTTATTATAAAACCCTCACTTTGAACTGTTGTAGATGCCACAAAAAATTGTAGAAAGGTAAGTGAGGGGTCCACCATAAAAAATCCGATAATAAGGGTGGCATCTAGCCTAGCGAATCTCTATAAAAAAAATCTGCCTCTTACCGAAGGAAAACCGGAGAAAAATCGGACTTGGTTTGGCAATAGTAGTACCCTATTATTCAATAACACCCCCAGAACACTATGTAACATCCCTATGTAGAGCATTTGCTTAATACGTTAGGACCTACAGACATCATAAACACACGCAGAGAGAAGTGTTATTACTTACTTTCCGTGTTCGCATTAAAACGAGTCGCCAGGGAGCAGCCCTTTAGCTCCTCTCCCTTCCGCGGATCTCTCTCCCTTTGCGAAAGGGACAACGCGATACGAGTGGGGGTGGAGATGCTTTGTGCACACAGGTCCGCATGCTATGAGAAATTCATCATTCACCACACAAAAATTAGATCTGAAAACTATGAATATAACAACAACCTAATTTAACAGATACATCATGTATTTCACTATGATACGTACGTTTGATTAAAAATCAATTTACAGTACTATAAAAATGTTTATATTCATTTTCTCAAAATTTCGTTTTTTTTAGAAACTCGGAAGTGGAGCGTGGTGTGTAAATGAAGTTGAAATGACTAGTCCAGAAACAGGCTTCTATTCCCAATGCATTCAAAGTCAAAAATTAAGTTTAGTTCGATATAATTTATTTGTTCGTGAGTTATCGGATAAACAAATTTCTTCACATACTCATACGACATAGAACATCATCGCAAGAAATTGAAAATAAGACTCTTTTGCAGCCAATTCGTAAAGATCTGAAGTGATCCAGAAATTTTTTCTCGACCAATTACTATACTTTCCTTGTTTATACACTATAATTGGAAAGTAAAAATTGTTATCACCCGGTGATTGCACGAATAAGTGTAGAAGCGTTGTGTTAAATGTGTAAGTACAGAGGCATTAAATTCATAATCCACGCCTTTAACTGATCGAGTAGTTATTGAAGACTTAATATTTAGAACATATTAGATATCGGTATTAAAAAATTCGGAGCATTTTATTTCATTACGCAGTAAATTTTAACACTCGTTCGCATTAATATGGTATTTAGGTATATGAATCGTCCTTAGATTACGTTCTGTGACTGTGTGACAATGACTATGTTATAAAGCTATTTTATGATTAATTTATATAATGTTGGGTCTATTTTCGTACACTAAAAATTGATAGCCTGTAAAGTGCAATGAAAATTTACTCTCGTTTCCCCAGCTCTGAAGAGAAGAGCTTCCGAGTTGTAGTGTATCAAGAGTTTCATTCCTGTGATATCAATTTTGTTTCGTTCTCTGAAGATAAATTCGGCAGAGATCTTTTCTTTTTCTTTTTTAACTTTGAGTGTAATATGTGAAATATGATGTGTCTGACCTAAATTGGGTCGTCATTACATTCATTATCATTAAATATCCAGACGTTCTTATGATGTAGTCCCGAAAACGTAATGCTTATTAATAACTGTTTTTTTTATCAAGGAATTCGTCCAACAAAAATATCTCAAACTTTCGGTAAGACATATACTATTATCAATATAAATTCTTGACCACGTGTAATTATACGACGTGATCTTGAATTTTGGTCATTAAAACATTCGTCAGATAACTTATCACGTGACAATTGTGGCAAATCAACCACATATTATCATCAATTTCAGGCAAAACATGTATTGTAAGGTATCAATGAAAATTCTAGACTACGTGTCATTGTTACGACGAGATTTTGAGTTTTCGTTCAAACATTCATCAAATTGTCAACGCTTCGATTTTGGTCTTCCTCAGGATTCTGTTTTGGTCTTCTTCAGGGTTCAGTTTTCAGGTAAGCAATATGTTTAGTGGAATGCTGGAGTGTTTTGTTACAGTATTTATGTTTTGAGGTGGATGCGTGATGTACAATGGGCTTGTAGAGAGCTCTGAGGAAGACTTAATGGAAGTTGAAACGCTGGCAATCTAACGAATATTTTAATGGTCAAAACAGAATATCCCAACCTAACATATTGATAAGAACAAATGAATACTAGTATCGTCTCACCGATATCCAACTAACATATTGTGTTACTCCTCACAATAATACTGTATCTAGAAATATTTTCAGTCGGTATTTAAGGATATTTCAGTACGAAATATTGATTGACCTGTGTCTGAAATCCGTAAAAGTGTTCTGCAGTAATCTAGAGGTACAGTCTTTGCTTCCTCGATATCGCTGAACGGTAGAGCATGGGTTCTTACCACTCTCGGTCGAACTAGGTGAGGTTATCAGCTTAGGGTTCTCTCGTATACTCCAGATTCAAGTCACGTTTAGGTGGAAGAGCGAAACTACATCATGGACTGAACCACGCCAAAAGAAAATAAATAAATGAAATAAATGAAAAACTGGTGTATTTATGCAACCAGCAAAGCGCACGGATCAGATACGGATATTAAATGCGTGAATCAATTTCTTGTATCACAAATGACTTCATTATCAGTAAATGATATTGACAATCTTACGACATCAAATTATCTAAAGAATATCGTAGGTAATATTAAAAATAACGAAGCTCTATAATCCAGATATTTCGATTTGAATATTTATTTTATAACTACAGTAATATCCCAAAACCGTAGTTAGAGATTGTCTCGTTTTCCTTATTAATATAATATAATTTTATGGATAGTGACCATAAGGAATAATAATTAGTTTCGAGACTGTTGTAATTAATGCATTACGTACAGTTTACGTTTCGTCCCATTACTATTCAATATACAATACAAAACTTAGTATGTCATCGAGTAATAAAAAATGGTAATGTGTAGTACATTTACTTACGTATGTACCACACTTGACCTTCTTTTTTTTACTCTATGACATACTAAGTTTTGTATTGTATATTGAATAGTAATGGGACGAAACGTAAGCCTTATGTAATTTATGTATTAAAACAGTCTCAAAATGTATTATTTTTCCGTATGGTCACTACCCATTACATTATATTTCTTTCTGAAATCTTCATAGCCGGGAAGTAGTGAGAAGAATGAAATCTTAGCAATGATGTTACGCATGACCCAGTTGTTATATGAATCTTGACTTATCAAACTCTATTTTACATAAATTGTGTTCTATTTTCGTGGATATGATTATTGCAAAATTTTTCGTAATGACTATAACTACGATAATGGAAACACTTCGTGACCGAGTCCACGACAGCTAAATTTCTCATCCTCGAGCCGACCACCCCATATCGCGGAAGCGTCGCAGAGTTTGAAGCTTCACCGTGCGAAAGGGGTTTGCGGGGGGTGGGGGGGGATCGCAGCGGGGGCGCACGCCATGTTGGCTGCCTGGACAAGGGCCGGCGCCATTGGCCGAGCGAGCGGCGACCCTTTTGTGTCCCGTTGCTAGGCGACGGACCAACGCCTCGCCCCCCCCCCCGTTTACGCTCCTACCACACCCTCCTCGGATAGGAGGAGGGTACGAAAAACAAAGAGGCGGGAAGGGGATTAATCTTTCACTGAGTGGGCACGGTTGTATCTCAGGTCTTGATTTCCAATCGGTGTGTCACGGAGTTCCGTGGCGTACAGTTAAGCTTCGATTAAACGCTACTCCTGGGATCAAGGACATGATTAAGCGAATAGACGGATAACAGAAAAATCCTAACCTATAAATAACTAACAACAATAAATAACAATCAGTTCACTCTAATTTTGCTATAAAAATAAACTAAAAACGTTTGCAACGTAAAGATAATATATATTCAATAACTATCAATGCAATAATTACGATGTATAAACAATATTTTCTGAACAATCTATACGTACTTGTGAAATAACTTCTTTTGTATTTTATCGGATTCAAATTTGTTGGCAATTTGTTAATATTATAACGTTTACTGCACTTCTTTTATTCTTATCTTAGGAGCATGCTTGATTGGAATTGATGATTCCATATTCCCTTACTTGCTTTCGGAGAGAACATTAGTTTATTGTCCTCCGCGCGGTTATATGCACTTTGTAACTGCCATTTTGACAATAAATAAATAAAAAATAAAAACCAACTTCCGCCCAGCTGCCCAGAGCGAGTATAGTCTCTTGCTATAACGACGGTGCTTCGTCAAATCGTTTAATGACGTCAGTACAATCTGATATTATTTTTTTATTTTGCTTTCACAGTACTGAATGTTGAAACGGTGACGGTTAATCTAAGTTTTATTGTATGTCTAGAACAGGATTAAAGAGAGCCCTGATTTTTATGTTAGCTTGATAGATGCTATCTTCACACGACATACCATATCGATGATATTTTTGCAAAATTACTAGATGAATAATATAACTATTTTTTATATTCATTAGTTGAATAAGAAATAATTTTATGTATTCCGAGCAGTTAAGTATAAAAATAATAGAAAACATTTAAAAGGATTAGTTGATACGTTTCAAATTTAGCCTTCATCAACCCAAATTTGAATTTTAAAAATTGTTTTCTACTCTTTTGAGGTTTTATTAATTATCTAATTTATACTGCACTTTCACGATTTCGAACACACTCGAGTTTAATCCTAGGTAGGTCTAGAATAAATTTTACTAATCTTACTAAAAAAACTTATGATTCGAGAAATAGCAATTTAAAAAAATTAAATAATTCCAGAAAAATATAACGACTGGAAAACGAGAATATTGCAACTTGGCCAGAAATAAAACAATTCTTTAATCGCGAAAATGTTTCTACTATTTATTTCTACCACAAGTTAGAAGGTAGAATATTCTAGAAATGTTTTCTCTGTGAGAATAGGATACAAAATGCTGGGCCGAGAGTAATCCTTGGTTGTTGCAATTAGTTGTAAGGACATGGTTTTAATTTATGGAGACGAATTAGAGGCATGCTGAGTGAATAATATATATATTTTTTTAAATCTAGATATATATAGTCATGGTTTGGAGGTGTTGTATTTATTGATTGTAAGAATGGGCGACCCGTGGCGTAGGGTCCAGCGTACTCGCCTTCTACCTCTGGTGACGTCCCCTGTCCGATCCAAGTAGTGGACGAAACGGTGTTCGCGGCAGATTTTCTCGAGGTTCTCCCTTTTCCCCTGCCATTCATTCCACCGCATCATTCACTCATAATCATTTCACCTCATTTCCATATCATTCTTGTCATCATGAGGACATTAGGAAGTCCTCATTCACCCACGCTACCATCTTGGTTCCAGTAAGCCACGGGTAGAACGGCGATGCAATAGCGTTGTGCAGTTTCCCCATGAAAATGCCGAACGAATACATAAATACAATTGTAAGAATGTAATGGCTCAAAATTATCCATGTTTTGTTTGTTCAAGTATAGTCCAGACAAAGGGCTAAACATTTCCGTGATTAAATAATTGTTTTTATTTCTGGCCAAACTAAGTTATCCTGGTTTCCGTATAATGGCTGATAATTCTTCATCTACGGAAAGTGATAGAGCCTTCAACTCCCCTTAGAGATTAATTTTTCTCGGATATTTTTCATCATGGCTTCACAAGCGATTCTCATATTCGTAAATCCCAGAGAAACGTTTGGGTATCATTCTACAAGAACTTGGCTCGGACATATGCACCCTGTGTGAAATTGCGCGAGGTCGGCAATGGCTGACCGTATTTTTGCAAGGTTTGCAGGACATTGCTACTCGCAGACTGGGCTTGTTCGTTACAGGGTTGTTCAAAGACAGCTTGACAAAAGCAAAAAATAAATTATTTTTTCTGAAATACATAGGTTTCAATTAGATAGATTATAACCCAAACACGGGCTCAGGACTAGCATGCTAGCTTGCCACTGAATAACTCTGGGATCGATTTCCGATAGGGCCAGAAATAATCTGTAGTTTTTCACTTCAATATCCCAGTTTAATATAGCTGTGACTACTGTAAAGTGAACCGTCCGTCTTCTATCCACTTCCTACTGCTCCTACTATCCCCAACTCTAACTACTCCCAACAACACCTCTTACGTGGACCAAGTTGGTAAACGGTCCACCTTACTAACATCAGCCCCACCACCAACCACATACCTCTTAATGCCCCATGTAGATTAGCATCAATTAGCACGCTCTCTACCTAAGATTGCCATAAAACAAGTGATTGTATTGGTTCATTAGCATCATTGTCTTAAAGACTCCAGCATTTAATACTCGGTTGTGAAACTTGACACCCCCATGGAATTCTGCATTCATTGGACATAGTGGATAATACACGAATTTTATGGAACTATTGTACCTAGTGTACTCTTAGAAAATATAACTATTTTCTTAAGGCCTTATGTAAGAGTTCGTTTCTTCTATAATAAAACAAAATTTATATTTCAAATGTAATTAACTATCAGAAGACGTACATGGCTTATAATCTATCTAATTGGTTATAATCTAATTGAAACCTATGTATTTCAGAAAAAATAATTTGATCAAACCTGTGCTGGAATACCTTAGTCAATTTCAGCCTGAACCACACTTTTATATGCGTATAAAATCATTGATACCAGAAATAAAGAATTATTCATGCACAGAAATTTCCTTATAGATATAAAAAAATCATGTTTGAGTTAAGAACAATAACAAAGATATGTAATTATTAATACAATACTTGGTTGCGTCAATTTAACGAAATCACCAAGAAACAGCGTTGCGGAGTCACACGTCCGACTTCAATTTGTTGTGTTGGATGGATTCATGTTCTATTCTTGATGTAGAAAGTAATTTGGCAAAAGAAACCCATTTGAAGTGGCTTTGAAATATGTTTATAGGTTATTAAAAGTCATAATACAGTATCTATGTATCATATTTTCACAAGCAATTCAAATTTTCCTCTATCTCAGAAGTCTGCAAATCAAATATTTCTTAAAAAAAAAAATAGGTCCAAAATTTCTGTAGGGAATTTTAAGGTTTATGATTTAGCCTTTCTTATTATCGTACGTTATTTCGGTAAATATTGATAAATCTTGATTTTAAGAACTAAATATTGTCTGTAAAGCTTTATGCAAAACATAGAGATGTCCTTTATCTCAAATCACAGAGCATTTATGTTCAAATGTCAGCTGCGAGGAGATGAGTGCATATACTTTTCTAAAATTCGATTCCCAAATCTACACTTTAAGTTTAATCATAAATTAAGGAGAAGTAGAGGAAAAAAGAGAGTTTATGAAAGATGAAGAGAGCGATGAGGAAAGGCAAGAAGAAGACGAGGAAGAATGAGAAGAAGAAGAAAATGGATATCATGATCCATTATTATTTGATTTAATACGTACAAGTTTACATAACCTCTTCCACAATATTCGATACAGAGCAACTAAAGTATCTTAGTATCGAGTCAGAACGTTATTAAACTGTTCGAAAAAATATGTGAGAGTTGGTCATATTTATAAAGAGGGATATTTTTGGCATTTAGGCCAAATAAAAGAAAAAAACATGCAAATCTCAAAGCGTTAGAAACATGTGGTATTCGTGGTAGTCCAAGTAGATTTGTAACATGTGCACGATTTTGGAATGGGTAAATGGTTATGTATTTTTGAGTAGTTATTGCTTATTTTTAATTTATGCTCCCATGATGCCCTGTTTTTATGTTCGTCTTGTAGACCTGGTGGTGATCAAAATTAGAGGTCGGAAACGTGGGCATGATTTAAAAAATTATTGGGTTAAAAAAAAATATCCCCATACCAAAAAAATGTTTTAAATGGGTTTTACATCTTTTGAGTCGTAATACGGAGAAGGATAAGACAAAGAAGTAGAAGAAGAATGAGGAGAAGGGAACAAGAAACGGATAATGTCCGCTGAGACAGGCATATTGCCAAACAACGCCACCCCTTCCTCATAACTGCCCCGTCCGCTCTTCTCTGCATCCCCCGCAGTTTTCGGCCGTTTAGTCGAATATACGACTCCTCGCTGGCCATATGGGACATCGTACCAGCCACAGACTTGGCAGTCGCCCGAGACAAAACAAAACGTTTTGTATCCCCTCCGATCCTCCCAGTCCATTTGTTGTCCTCGGCGACGTCCGTATCTCAGAGATATTACTGCTGCTACTTTTCCATTGTTGTCTCATTTTGCCTCTTTTCATTTGTTTTATGTTTCGTTGTTGTTTTTTTCGGATGACGTATGCTCAGTGGACAAAAAATGAATGCAGAGGAAGATTTGTATAAGATGTGCAAGAGAGGAAACATATTCTAGATATTTTTGGAACTCTGAATCAAGTCTCTTTGTGTATGTGAATTAGCGTGAAGTACGAAAATATATTTAAAAAAATCACCCCTTGTGTTTCCTAATACATTTTCAGTCCCAACATTAAACTGTGCATCGTTAAATTATTGAATTATAAGTATATCCGAAAATGTGATTGAACTTCTAATTTGAGGGAATCAAATCATTCATTTCTCAAATCGAAGTTATCCTCTTTAATGGCCAATGTTGGCAATACATTTAAGTTTAAAGAAATCCGAAAGTACTATCAACAACAACACAAGGTTCACTTATCATTGTGGACAGTGGTGAAGTAAAAGCGATAGCTAAACTGTGTACAAACCCTGAACCGACATCAAACCAATTCGAGTAGCAATAAATAAATCAATAATTTATTGTCAAGAGAGTAGTTACAAACTACTTATGACCATGTTGAGGACAAGAAACTATATTCCCGCTACTACATCACAATAAACAAATAAATTCAGTGCGTCTCTATTCATGTTTTTTCTCACGTTATATTTTATGAGTAAAGGCACACGACTTTAACTAGAGTTTGGTTGAGCGGAAAGCGAAATCGCGCTCTCCAGTCCAGAGTTACGTTGATACGCGTTGTCGTTATGGCCACCGTAAACATGGTCGGTATTCATGAGAACCTTACGTATCTATGACAATGTGTTGTTTTTTTTGTAAGTAATAAACCATCAGGGGAGAGGAACACAATTAATAGAAAGTTTTAAACTTTCTTAAAACAAATAAATGGGGAAAACATTGTGTCTGTTTCTCAATTGTTCAATGCATAAAGCTTATGAGCATAAATATAGCATTCCTTTTTCCACAAGAATCTCAATGTTGAGAAGATGGGTGCTGCGCGGTCGAAAAAGTTTCATGCATTGAACAGTTCAGAGAGAGATACACAATGTTTTCCTTATTTATTTATGAAAACTCTATAAACGACCTAACCATAATCTTTAATATTCCTCAAATTAAATTCACCATTCGAATTTAATAATTATTCATGAAGCCTAGTGAAGTGCCAGGATAATGGAAAACTCCCTTAGTGGTTCTAGGTTACTGCTCTTGCGTGCAATGGATTTAACCGGGTTTGATTCCCGCCTGGATCGGAAAAGTTCCAGGAATAATTTTGAACAAATATAGCTTTCATACGATTTATCACAGTTTATAAGTGTTAACTGTCATGTTTCTGTTGTAAATATTTATAAATGCACGCAATCTATTGATTCCTGAAATCTTAAGTGTTGAGTAATGCATATTATATTAAGTAGTTAGGTTTATTTCTTTAGTAGATTGGTATATTAGTTTGCGTTATTCCCTCGCGACACACCAAGAAATCCCTGATACAAATTCCAAAGTGTAAACGCTGCCGTATACATGTATGAGGTAGAAGTGTCTGAGTTTATACAAATCGCAAAGCTTTGAAGAGTTGAGATACATGTACTTCATACAAGTCGCTCATACTAGTCGCTATACTTGTAAAAGTATCTTTAAGCCGCGCTTACACTATGTAGCAATCTGCTATATAGCAAATGTATTATAAAAATTTGCTTCATAGTGTAAACGTGTCTTTAGAGTAGCGCTTCCTCACTACAGAACATGATGTAACTCCGCTCAAGGACGAAGCCGCGGTAGAACACTCGCGCTACAGCATGGGGAGTGAGATAGAACGCCTATGAAGAAGCGAGGGGCACAGCGAAAGGGTTTGAAAGGGCATGACCGCCGCTCGTCACCACATTCGTCAGCACAGAGCTGATTAATTGCGAGCGACGCTCCCTTCAGAACCCAAACACCTTTCCCCGACCCTGCCCCCAGCGACTACCTTCCCTTTACCGGTTCGTTCTTACGATAGAATTTATTATATCTGCGACCTGCGACACTCCCTATACGACACGCGAGTTATAATACATTTTACATCAAACTTTGTTATAAATCTATGGACGACAAACATTGACGAATCAATTAATAGACGCGTGGCAGGTGAGGTGCAATAACTAGGAGAAAACTAGACGAAGAACATACGAATATATAAAGAATGTACGCTTCGCAGAAAAGGGAAGAGGATGGTTCACATTGACCAAAGAGACAGTACAATATTTAACAGGGCACGGAGATTTCCGACAATATTTACGACGATTTGGAAAAACGGATGAAGAAACTTGCGACTGCGGACAAGACACCGGTCCACATATTATGGGATTGTCCATTTTATGGACCAGAAAGAGCGAACTGCATAAAACAATATATGAGACAAGACGTACTGAATATTAAAGATTTAAAAAAAGATTAATAGACACGGAGGAGAAGTACACATTATTCATGGAGTATGTACGTAAGATAAATGGAATACTCACACCACTACGTTGGACAAGATGGTAGATGAGCGCACGCTTCCCCTACGACGGTGACGGGCGACGCAACACTGGTGTGCAAAGTTTAGAATCAAAAAAAAGAAGAGATTGAAAGCAATATAGAACCTTGAATTGCGTATGCAACACAGACAAGGTGGTTGCGAGCAACCAAAGATAATGGGGAAAAAATGGTATATATGTATGGATGAGAAAAATTTAGTGAACGGAGCCTTGTAATGACTGTGTTTATAGACAAGGGGGTCATGTAACCAAAGACCAAAATAAACTGATAAAAAACCCGTATGTTATTCGAATTATTATTTGACGTAGCATGTCAGGCGAGATAGAAAATTGTGTTTGGAATTACCCCGTTATACATTACAATATCAAGAAATTTGTTATAAAACTACAAATTAAATATAATGAAACATACTATTTAAATGTTTCAGCTTGAAATAATATAAATTTGTTGGTAATAATAAAAATATCACGTTGCAAATAAATAAATAAGCATAATCCATTAGTCTTAGTCGGGAATCATTTTGCCAAACACCATCCCGTGTCAGCATGTTCGATCGAAAATGTATAGAAAACGGTCTACGGGCTAAGATGAGTTGGATGGCGCAGACCTACATCACTAAGCATTTCAGTGGAGTTACCTGCAGCAAAGTAAACGTGAAAACTACATTTTATACATTAACGAACGTGAACTAATGATTTTGATGTATTAGGGGAACATAATTAATGCCTCCCTAATTTAAGAACGATAAAGTTTGACGAGGAAAATAAAGAAATAAAGAAAGTAAATCGCTTAATGGGTAAGTGGGATTCTGTAATTCCGTCAATTCACTATTCTAAGATAATTAAATTCAAAACATATATACTAAAAGAATACTACATAATCTAGTACAACGAATACTTTTCTTGCTTTTTTTAATTTTTTGTTTTAATTTGTTTCAGTTTGTTAATTTGTTTTATTTTGCGAATCATATTTTTTAAAATATTAAAAACACAACTAACTGTGGAAAGTTCTCTTATTTCCAGATTCAATGCAAGTTTCATGTTTTAAAATATTTTGTCATTTGCACTGAAGCCTCTGACGATATTGCATTCAATACTTGAAAAGGACGAAGATAAGAAGAGATGCAGCAAGATTCCTTCCGTACATTATGTATTTTTTCTCCGTCTAAAATTGTTTGATGGAATCTATTAACATGACACAGAGCCCCTCCGTGGCGCATGTGGTAGCGTTCTAGCTAACCACCAAGTAATCTCAGGTTCAATTCCTAGTGGGGCCAGAAAAAAAAATTGTAGCTTTTCACATGAATGCACCAGTTCATAGTGAAAAGCGAGTCCTCCTTCCTCTATCCACCTCCTGCTAGTATCAATAATTCTAACTATTACTATCGACTTCTACTAACTCCTCCACGTGGGACAATTTGTTGGTAAACCCAGTTACGCGGCCAACATCCTAACAATATCCCCACCACCCAACTCTAACCTCCTATCGCCCCATGTAGAAAAGCTTCAATTGCAGGGTACATTTACCATGTACAAATATTACAATAAGAAATGACATAGAAAGGTTTCTTTCATGAACCGTTAGTGCTTATCTATTCGGTTTATCTACGCTGGTTCGGCCAAGCAGAGTTTGAACCCACGCTCTTCCTCTCAGCGGGATCGTGGAAGCGAAGACGCTGTCGGTTGTTGAATTTCCATAGTCACATCGTCACAAACGGACTCTTCGGTGGACTCAACTTTTATCAATTATTCTAAATCCATCACAGAACAATGAAATGCAATCTCGAAAGCCTCAACAACAGTGAAGGCCTTAGCTGCGACAAGAGCAAGGAAAACGTACCAAAGGATTTTCCTTGATCGTTTGTTTAAGTGCGGACATGAACGCACTCATTTGGCATTACGTGAAGGTTAGCGCCGCGTTGCTCTACTCCTTTGTCGTATCGCTGATCGTCGCTCCAATATAATCGTACTTTAACTCTGAATAAGGAAAGTTCCGTAACACAGACCTTGGTTTACCTACACACAGACTTACAGCGAGCTTACGAAACGAAGTCTACGAACTCCCTCTATGGGATAAGGGTGATGTTTGCGGCATGTACCCGGACAAAGGGCGCTGTGTCCATCCCGCGTCGCCGCGTGGTCTTCGAAGTCCTCCGTCACCCTATGCCCTTAGAGCACGACCACTGGGCGTGAGCTGGCCCCCTGGAACATATCTGAGGGAGCAGACGACCCACGAAGTCCACTTTGGAAACCGGACACCCGACCAACAAGTTTACGATGTCTCGCGCCAGAACTGAAAGAAAGAAAATTGTTTTGAAATGTATTTATCAACAATTTGAATTCGCTGCTCTCCGTCTGCACTGGTGCACCACGAATGCAAAGAGTTTGTTCCATTTGACAGAAATGTTGCATCAGTGCGGGGATATGGTTGTTACACTTGTCTATCGAGTCGCACCCTCCACTGC
>NNCF01126060.1:115025-142999 GCA_002313205.1 Laupala kohalensis
TATATATATATATATATATTCGTGAAAAGAGCTCACTTTTCGACCTCGTTTTAAGCAGTCAAATAAAATTACTTCGTGCTCCCCACTTAAATCACTTCAGTATATTTAAAAAAAATCAACTTACTTAGATCAACTAATAAATAGTCGGTGTCTCCGCAGAAATTGAATTTAAACGGATTTTAACAACAGAAATCGTGATTTTTTTTTAGACTTTTAAGACCTTTTTTCATACCTTTATGGCGCAAAATTTTTAATTATTATTTGACTTATATGAAGAAACTTTCGCAGGCTCTTGTTTTTTTTCAAATTCTGGCAAAAGTACTGGCTTAACGTATCAAAAAAATCCTACACATAGCAAGTGGAAATAGGAACGATGCAATGATGTTAAGATTGTCATACATCACGACACATTTTCAAGAATAATTCACTAAAAACTGTGGAAAAAACTGTTCTAACGGAAATGGCAGCCGCATCACGTGACTGAAGACAATGCGATCCTTGTCAAATAACTATCGAAATTTATTATCAAGTCTTAAAATTACAAAATAATTGTCCTCAACAGATAACTCATTCTACTGATTTTCATTAATTAATAACGACTACTTTGGTGAATATTTCCAATTATCGAGAATAGTTGGGAACGACTTGAGTAAACGCGCATATAATACCTTAAAGGAATTTTTTTTTCAAAATTTTGATATTACCGCGGTTATTATTTATTGGGGGTGTATATACACAAATTCAAAGTTAAAAATGTAGTTGTAATGTTGACATCTCTTGTTATTTCCAACTAGAGACATCATTTTACGACGTGAAAAATTCAAAGTAGGTATTAAATTTTTTTTAAAAAGTTAACATTATTACAAATATTGCTCATCTCGTATTTTTAACTTTCTTACACTGTTAAAATGGGGGAGTCCAAATAATTAAACTTCCTATTTTTAATGGTCACCCGACTGTACGCGTATTTAGTTAAATCTGCTATTAGTTCGATATACCTGTCCCTCGATTGCGTTATCTGAAGGACAATAGAGTTCTGAATGCAGAGAAACATAATTGTAAGTATATAGATTACTCCAAACTATATTTTATTAAAAAAAGTTTAAGTATCTATTCACATCAGTTACCATTTCGACTTGATTTCTGAAATGAAAGAGGAAACAATTTTGTGTACCATTGATGCTTTGTTCGTAAAGGGAAACATCATAAACATACGAAGATGAATCCACTCATATCGGATACTCATCACTCTTTAAAATCAATTCACTATTGCCTAAAAAAAGTCAGAGAGTGCTGACGAATTCCTCGAAAAAAAAAATTAGAGAGAAATCAAATTGAAAGTAGATTGTACTGTACGTCAGGGACAACTGATATTCATAAATTTCTTATCGAAACTCTTTCGTAATTATTAGAGCAATAGAACGTGAATGTATTCAAATTCAAGATCAACTTTGGCAGTCAACAAGAACTTGAAGGCAGACAGCACAGCGAGATAATGAAACGATGTTTGAAAAATAAAAATATGGAGATGCCGGGGATCGAACCCGGGGCCTTTCACATGCAAAGCGAACGCTCTACCACTGAGCTACATCCCCGCTTGTCGAAGTAGAAATCCTGTCACATAGCGTCGATACGTGAGTCAGTTGAGGTTGATCGCTGAAATAACATGGGACGGTTCTTCTAGTTATGACTCGAGAAAAACTATCCTTCCACAACTCGTATGGAGTACCCATAGGGATCGTGGTGGATAGATTCTCCCCACCGTGGCTCAGGTGGTAGCGCTCTAGCTAATCACCAAGTCATCCCGGGTTCCGTTCCCGGTGGGGTCAAAAAAAAGAAAGTAGTTTTTCACATTAATGTCCTAGTTCATATAGCTGTGACTACTGAAAAGAGAACCCGCCTTCTATCCACCTCCTACTACTCCTATTATCTCTGTTACTAACTCCTCCGCGTGTTCCAAGTCGTTATTAAACCTAGCTAACTGGTCCACTTATTAACAATAGCCCTCCACCCACTTCCTACCTCCTATCGTTCCATGTAGATAAGCTTCAATAGCACGCTACATTTCCCGTTTACAAATACTACAATAAAAAATGGTGGGTAGAGTTCTACGACTTGTATTTTTCAGTTTCGGCACCAGAAGATGATAATTCCAACTAGCACACTCCAGGGATAGACACTGTCCTCATTTTACATCAACCTGAGATGGCCTGGGAGTCAACCTGGTTGAGGTATAAGAAAAATTTCCCATAACAGCATCATGATTCAAGGAATGTTCGGAAACTACCACGTGTTACGGAGATACCACTCATGTACTGAAAGACTCGTAGATCACTTGGTATTTCAAATATCTTCTTTCTCCTATATTTTAATAAAATTTCTGAAGGCAAACCGCGCAACCATCAGGTATTACATTCACTGCTTTATGACTACACTAAGGAAGAGTAATTTAATGGGTTGGCATTATATTTAGGACGGTAGTTTACAATCAATCCTACATACAATGCAAATTTATATCAAATTCGTAATTACTTTTACTCTTCCTTAAAATTGGATACAATAGTGATTTGCTTCATGAAGGAATTTCGAAGAAAACTTTAAAAATTAATACACATCCGGAACCCCAAAATTCAATAAATAATGACAAGTTTTATATTTTATAAATTTTTCGTATCCGGTCACCGAAATATCAATTGGGGCATAGTTGCCTCACAAGTGAACCTACTCACTGCTCGTTGATTGAATACAGATCACACAAAATGCAATTAGTTCACTAACTGTCTCATAAGTACCGCTACTTACTGATAACCACTATGGTACTGGCTTATCATCATCGAATACATTAATACGCAATTCTCCCTGAGAAGTCTGAGTTCCTTTTCCGCATAACCGTATTGGGCAAATCACACAAATGAAGTATTGTACTTTAGAGCATTAAAGGATGAGTCGGTGATATCCTGCAGTTTCATCATCGCCTTTTCTTATTTTCAAATAAAAATATTTACAAATTATCTATTTTTGAATGCTCGCCTTTATGTAATGTTGGACAGAATTTCTCCGGGAAAAAATTTATTTGACATGAGTTGCGAGACAATTTTTTTTTGTTTTTTTTTTTTGGTGTGGGGGGGGAGGGCTTTACGGCTCATGTCGACATCAAAGGTCATTGGAGCCCTATAAACACGTACAGGTAGGGAAAATGCAGTTATGCACTAGGGAGAGCCAACATGACTCTCCCCGCGCGTGGGACTCGCCGAATGATTCGACCACACCCACTAAAACCCTCCTGAATTACAATATATCAAAACATACATCAAAATATTGAGGGGAAAAATGAGGGGGGGGCAAAAAATGAGGAAAATTAAAGATACCCTAGCCCTAATAACGTCGGGATCGAAAAGAACAAGAGGTGACCAAGGAAGGTCAGGAAAGAGAAAGGAAGGAGCATAGCACAAGTAAGTGGAAGTAATGTCAGACACAGCTGCATTGTGTATACTACTCATAACTGTTCCGATATCATATTTACATTGTTAAATGCTAAACATTGTGACACTTGCCTACAACTAGCAGACATGAGTGAACGAAGTGTCAGTCATATTATTCAGGATAGTTAAATTATCTTGCTAAATAAAAGTGAACATTCTCATTGTCGTACTGAATATTAATAACTAGCTAAATTTAATATACGTTTATAATTGAAATTAGTTCAACAACATAATTGGTAATTTATTTGTATGGTAATGAACAAATAGGTTCGGATAATATGAATTTATTTGATAAAAACTGTAACATGACATGCGTATAAATTGAGCAATGCAACGCTCTAATCGTTACTTCCAACTATCCTAACCTCACTTTGTGCATTTGCGGCGCAAACCGACCACAAGACCAAAGGTCATAAAACAGACGTGGGCGAAAGAACTGAAGGATTTGGATTGAAATGAACGAGAAGCAACAGTCGTCCAACACATCTTCGCATAACGATTTCTAAATTAACACAAGATGATATTTTACTCATCCTTGTCAGGCTTGTGTACATTAACTCTGTAGCCCCATCCTGGTCCGGATTTTTCTCCAGTTTTCCTTCGGATAGAGGGGGATTTTATACACAGAATCTCTAGGTTCTTTTCTACTTAAATAATAAATCTTGAATTTCTAATTAATTCAATAGCTACGATTTATAAACAATATATTCCGAATAAACCATTGTTTGATAATAGTATGTACCTATATTGTGTGTTTTATTCAATATAAATTTCTTGGTTAAATAATATTATAGCACGTAGCGATGTGTTTAATCTTAGCTAAGGAGAGTGCTGAAATGTTAAATCCGCTTCTGCCTTAGGGCCATTGATAGGAATTGATGGTCCCTTCCGAAGGGTAAACTAGTTAATTGTCCTCCACGTGGTGGTACGTAGTTGGTAATTTCCTATTATTCAATATTTAACAAACACAATATTTACGTTATCTCTAAATTAATATCTATTAATCTATGTATGGAAGCAATCCATCCCGCTCACCCCATAATCTTGCAGAACGCGCTCTCGTAAGCGGCGCGTGTTTGCAGAAGAACTTCTTCGCCATTTTCTTTCTCCCGGAAGCGGATGTCACGGACGTTCACCGCTGAACTCGACGTTCACTGTTGTCTCGGTCGAGAGTGCCAAGTCGATGGGTCGAACGGAGTTTGTGAGGGCTTTTCCTTCCGTCGCCGTTGACAAGTTGGTCCTCCGGGGCAGAACGCACTTGAGGCAGTTGTTAACGGTCGGAAGGGAGTTTTTAAGGGGCCGAGGGGGAAATTGAAGGGTTTTATCATTTTTTTTTTTATCCAACATTTGTGAAGTCATGTTGAGAGAAATGAAGTCAACTGACAGTAATGATGCGTAGAATGATTCTCATTTTCCGAATCCATAACATGCATTAGGTTGTTATACATCTCTATGTATCATTATACATCTTTTGCAGTTTCGGACCTGACTTTGAAAATTATTACTCTGCAAAAAGTGTAACGAAACATACAATTTTGTGCATATATACATATATCACACGAAACAGTAAATAAATAACATATGAATAAGTGGTAAGCGGAATAATTTGGAAGATTCCCTACCATTCACAGGAATAAACTTAACACAGGGAAGCACTACGTTATTTTTCTTTTGAGATGTATCGATAGATCGAAATGAGTCTTAAATTATAATTTTTTATCAAAATTATATCCCTTCCACTAACAACAAAACAGGTTTGCCGAATTATATGTTAGTGCTTTATTAACCATTACCTTCAACAGTTTCCGCGATATATTGGAAAACTAAAAATGGTGAAATAACTTACACGAAATTTCGGCTTCCGTAGCGGCCTGTAGTATAGCAGAAGTATTGAGAATTGCGCGTGTAGATGGGTCATGTATTTCAGCTAGGATTTTCCTTATATTCATGTATTTTCGCCCGGTGCAGGTGAGCCAACCTCTCACCCTCCAAACTCCTATGCCTGAATCATGTGGTTGAGGTAATACATCCGCTTTCTCTGAAGTCAAGTTGTCAAATATTCACGAAACTTGGAAATATTCACCACAGAAGTTCTAATTAATTAATAATTCATTCTACTAATTTTTAATAATAGATGAGGACAACTATTTTGTTATTTTAAAGCTTGATAATAAATTTAGATTGTCGTTTGACTCTTTCACAAGGGTCTAATCTTCTTCAGTCACGTGATGCAACTGCCATTTCCGTTAGAACAGTATTCTCCACATTTTTTGGTTAATAATTCCTGTAAATGCCCTGTAAGGCATGAAAATCGGATCGTCATTGCGTTCCTCTTTACATTTCATTTGTTCTTGTAGTTACTTTCACTATGTTAAGCAGATACTTTTGTCAGGATGTCCAAAAAACGTACGTCCGCCAAAGATTCTCCACATAACCTCAAGTAAATTTAAGTTAAATAATTCACAAATTTGAGCTGCAAGGATATGAAAACTCATCGCCACTGAATATGTAATGGGGTAAACTATCAATTTAAACATTTTTGGGGGATAATTAAGCCTAGTCGCTCTGACGGATATAGTATCTAAAATAAAGTGATGCTGATTAGTCTAATCCTTGACACACAATTAATGAAAAGTATTTTGGGTACGTAGATTGGTGTATTTTTTAATTTGTTATGAACATTTATTTATCACCGGATCGATTTTGTTTGCAATGAAATAAATATAAATTTGAGCATCTTAAAATTTGTTTCTTTTATTTTTCTGTATATTCCCAAAATAGTGATTGCAGTAGATTTGGATTTCAAATTGGTTTTACATTTTCCATAAATATGTTTTCTACACACAACAATTATTGAGTTTTATTAATGGTAATTTTAATTTGGTACTGTAATTCGGTAAAGGGTGCAAAGAATTATATATATTCGTTAAGAAGTAGAATATATCTTTTTATCTTTTACCTCCATTTTTCATATTATTTTTAACACTGAAAATGGTATATGAGAAAATATGTAATCGATTTGCACCACATTTTTTCGAACAGAAAGAAGGTGATAACATTGTTACAGAGTAGACAAATGGGGAAAATCAGATACATGGGAAGGGAATTCAGTGTTTATTAAATAAAGAACAATGAAATTGTAAAAAAATCAACCTTGCACGAATTTATCACTAAAATAGTTTTCAAAATCTGATCACATACATGTGAAGGTGCAGATTTATATCATTGTTTTCAAAACCTGTTAAAATATTATTAGATAAAACATTTTCTTAATTCTTTCATAGTCTACGGAATGCTGTAACATTTCTTGGAGAAACTAAATAATCAAACCATAAACAACAATTAATACCAAAATGTTCGTAAAAATTTAAAATACCGTACTTCATTAAATGGTCTTAAAAATGAAATCAAAGGTACATACACGGATCTACGAAGTAAAATAGCAATTATAATTCACTCAAAGATGAATAATAAAAACGTAATCTCAAACCCTCCCTAAAGAACAATAGACCCCAGTGTCAAAGTTCCAACAATCCCCTAAATCTGTGTGTACCCAGAATCTCCCTGTAAGGGCTGAACCTTCCTGGCATGTTCAGAGTAGGGGGGAGGAGGTTCGTGTCGGCCTTTCGTTGTTTCGTCGCGGCGCGCGCGCGCCTTCATCTGTCAAAGACACGGAAACAAAAGCGAAGCGGCGGGCGTTCCAACGGGGGTCTAATTTCACCTGACTGTCACGAGCAGCGCCACTGCCAGGGTTGGCACGGCGCCCCGTTGAGTCTCTCTGAGAAGCGAACAGCGGAAGTGGGCTCGTACCGTCCGAAAATGGAGGATTTCGGGAGTGCCGAAGATGGCGGGCTATAGGTCCTCCGGGCCGGATATGGTCCCGCAAAAAATTAGCAAGGAACTCCTTAACTAACTTTCCCCTCTATTAATAAAAATATTCTAGACATGTACATTATGTTCTCCATCTCGTCTGCAAATTAATAATTAATAATTGTATCCGACCAGATTAAGTAGACAACAGATTTTTATTAAAACATGTCAGAAGTCGACCAGAATCCATAAGAAACACACAAAACGTATTAGTAGCTCAGATGTTTTACCCGACGATGGTCCAAAATTAGCACGGAAACGTTGTGCACACGTTTTAATATTCTAATGTGTTTCTCTTGTTCTTTACGGGTTAATGTTTATTTGCGTCATGTTTTAATAAAACTGTTGTCTGCTTAATCCGGTCGGATACAATTATATATCACGTACATTAATACGCATATATGCCATAACATTTTAGTTATATTTCTGCGTGACCGGAAGCAGCATATCACACAAAACAAGTATCGCACTTTAGATCATTACAACAAAAAATCAGCGATTTTCTATTTCTATTACAGTTTAAATTACGACCCTGACACTTGTTTACGTACACCAGGATCAGATGATGATGACAGCTCCTAATGTTTCTAATGACACCGTGAGAGCTCCTAAGTTCAGATTAGCAGACTTGTGTCAATAATAAACTAATGACCTGTAAATAAATATTTTCCCGCATCGTATATTACAACCTTATCTTTGTGAATCTCCGTATTCTCGAAATCATGATTCTTAGCTCCGGGAAAATTTAACTTAAGATAAAAAAATATGAACGGAAACGCACTGTGTTTATTAGTTTATTGCATGTCAGTCGCAGTTAATTAGTTTATTGTCCTTAAAATGGTCATAGACAGTTTGTAGCAGCTCTCTTGGCAATAAATTATTAATTTATTTATTTTTGTCAGTCTAATTGGCCTGATGTTGGTACAGAGCTTGTACTTCACCGTCGCCCATAAGAGTAATAATATTTGAATCTTGCATTATGGTGGCAGTATATTCGAATTTCTGCAAACACAAATCCATCGCAAACCTCGCAGACCAATTCAATTTTCTTGCTCTTGTGGCGCTGTAAGGATCTTTCTGCACCGAGTGTTTGGAACGAATATTACCTTGTGTATNGAGGTAGGGTCAAAAAGTTCCCGGAATTGGTTAAAAAATTTATTGAAAGTACGTGTAACATTTTTCCCTTATTTTCCTTCAAAGTACTCTCCATTTGCGTCTCCACACTTATTGCACCGTTCATAGAATTGTTGGAAACACTCCTGACAGTCGTTTTTCGAACGTTCTATCAGCCTTTTCGTCGCATTTTCCATCACCACTGACGAATCAGCAAAATGATGTCCCTTCAATGTCATTTTCATCAGTGGAAACAGGTAAAAATCCGGTGGTGCAAGATCGGGAAAATAAGGAGTGTGTTCCAGAGTGGTAACATTGTTCTTGGCAAGGTATTGTTTCACCATTAGGGATCGATGTGACGGGGCATTGTCATGCTTCAAAAACCAATCATTCCCTGTCCATTGTTCGGTTCGTTTTCGTCGAATTGCATCTCGTATCCGTTTTAAGATCTCTGTGTACAATTCTTTGTTGACTGTTTTCCCTTCAGGAATAAATTCATAATAAATCAAGCCCTGGAAATGAAAGAACACCTCCATCATTACTTTACCCCGGTTTCTGTCCAAGCGAAAGTTTTGTCTTCTTGGTGATGGTTTTGGCTTCGATTGAGCAGACTGCCGTTTCGTGTGAGGGTAGTAAAGAAAGCATCACGTCTCATCACCTGTTACAATTTTTCCGCATGAAACTGTCGTCTGCATCAGCCATTGCAATAAAGTCCCTGGACATGGTCACTCTCATTTCGTTTTGCTCAGGGGATAACATTTTCGGAACCATGTGCAAGCAAACACGATACATGTTTAAATCATTATGAAGAATGTGAAATTACCAAGTTCGGAGGCAATAGTGTCTATGGTTGTTCACTTGTCCGCACGCACAAGTTGTCGAACGCGCTCAACATTCTCACCTGCGGAGGAAGTGGAAGGGCGCCCAGTCCAAACGTCATCTTCAATTGTTGTGCGACCGTCACGTAAACGCTTGTTCCACTCGTAAACTGCCGTTTTCTTCGTTGCATCGTTTCCGTATGCTTTCTTCAGCATCTCAAGAGTCTCCTAGGGTGATTTCTCCAGAAACACGCAGAATTTGATATTGGCACGCCGTTCTGAAGACGACATTTCACAATCCGACGAAAGAAAAAAAAAACTACGTCTAAAATGTCAGACATCGCACGCGGGAAACCAACTCCAACTGTCAGCTGAGCGGCACACCACCTTCTCTTGTAGTGATACCAACCTCTCAAACAAAATTTCCCTTACAGCAAAAAAAATACTTGACTGTACGCGAGCATTCCGGAAACTCTTTGACCGTACCTAATGTGTGTGTAGAAGTTGCCAATTCCTATTAGGCAGTCACATTGCATAATATTCGGCAAAGTCACATGATTTTGAGTATAAGCGATAAATAAATGAATTTATTGTAAAAAAAATCAGTTACAAACTGCGTGTGACTACGGTGGAAGACAAACAAATTTACTCCAAATGGACCATCCAATCCATTTCGATCAAGGGCCCTACGGCTGAGGCGGACTTAATACTTTAGCTCACTCCTAAGATAAGAATAAAAGTAGGTCGGTACTTTTATTATAAGAGCCAATGATTTTATTGTTAGGGCGATTAATAGTTTTGACTCAATGTATTAAAAAATATTTACTCACGCGTCATATATTACAACCTTAATCTTCGTGAATCCCCGTAAGCGATTTTACTACTCCACAAACGTTGGCACCCCTGTGTGTACCTCCTATCATGACTTCCGCTCCTTGCCATGGGGGGGTGGGGGTGGCAGTCCTCCCTTCGGCTGCCGGAGAGAGACTGTAGGGCGGGTCTGGGCAGGGAGGGGATGTAGGGGGTGGACTTTTGGGGGAGTTGGGAAGTCCTTGTGTATGCTTTGTTGGTGTGGAAGGGTGAGCTCGGTCTCAAGATATATGGTGGATAAGTAAATTCGATTTCGTCGCACTATAATGGCGGAAGATTAGTAATGTAGACGTTCAACCAACGGGTAGAAACGGATAGAGCGCCTTTGGAGGAATAGAGGGTGCAAAGAGGGAATGTGAGGGTGATATTCAGTAAGGGTCTACGTTTGTTGGGAATTAAGAAATATCGTTATTATAAGGGTGTTAGATAACTGAGAAACCGCATGATATAATAGGTAGAAGTGAAGTTAACCAAAAGTCCTTAGAAAAAGAGGAATGTGTCTTACTTAACTTCCCAATTATTATTCTTAATTTTACGAACTTAATTACAAAGTAGATAATACAATGAAACGTTAACTTGCTAACTTTGTGACACCATTTTCACGTGCTTAATACACAAACTATAGTACAAATTGTTCCGCCTCGTAGACCTCCGCAGAATCTTCAGAATTGGATTTTTTATATAAGTGCTGAAAATTAAACGCCCCACGCAAGCAGTAGTGTTACAGTGGAACTGTGCTTATATAAACAAGTTCTTGAGTTGATAGAACTAGTATTTATTAATTAATGTAAACACATCTTTGTCTGTGACATTTCAATACATGTTAGGAACAAAAGGTATCGTGTATCCAGACCCAAGGTATATATTGCCGGAATATCTAACAGCACATTCTTAATTTTATCTCAATAAATAGTTTTTTATTACAATAATATTTTGCAACATTTTGATGAAAATATATGAATAAAAGAACAAATACAGCCAATTAAAGTTTTCATTATTTTTGTTCACTTTGTTAATGAGTAGACACTTCCTGATGAGTATGTCATCCTCTACTCTTGGAAACAAGATAAGAATAAACTATACAAACAAAAGAGTTGATTAAAATCAGCTTTTAAAAAATCAGGGAAAGAAGAAGATCATTCTTCCTCACATCCCTCTTAATAACTAGTATCATAGTATTGTCATTGGTAATGTATCGTAAGGAGCAAACTCAATGCACAAAAACTTAATTTAACCAAAAAAAAATCATGAGGTTTCTTTTCATTGGATGAAAAATGTTCACGAGTATAAAGTGTTCTACACATAAGAATCTTGTGCTCCCTTTTTTTTTTTTTTTTGTGGGGCTTTAGGGCTCGTCAACAGCGAGGTCATTAGAGCCCCTTCTTGCTCCCTTCTTGCGTATTAAAAATGCATTTTTAAGGAACGTTATCTAGGTGAGATAATTATTCAGTGTTCATATTTTTTACAAAAAATATTATCGAGAGCTTTTACGAGTTATTCTCAAACTAAGCTTCAACTGATTATTTACTAAGATCATGTTATTGAGGCAGTACTAGCGTAGATAGAATTAAATCACTTAAATATCTTAAATCGACATAAATAAACAAAGTAACATCATCTCATTGTTGTGTTTTCAACTTGAAAAAGATACCTCATAGGCCATTTAAGTTCAATAATTGCGAAATGTGGTAAATTTTCCGTAGTATTTTTACTTCACTTTTATCTATAGGTCAGACATTTTAGAATGACCTTCCACTTTTTTCCTGGTAAATGCATAAATCACGAAACTGATGCGCTGCCGCCATATTTTCACGTGCTCTTATGCATTGCGAATGAGTCAAGCGAGTTCCTGAATATTGTGTGTACCATATTATTAACCAATAGATACTAATTGAATCATATTTTTTCACCGTTATAATTTATAATGTTGTGTTTTAAAACATTTAGAATAATAATAATAATAAAGAAAACAAATATACATATTCGTGATTTTACTAACTTGGAGTGCTGGTCTCACGTTAAGGTATTACGAGCGTCAGAACGACTAGGTTTAAGTACCGCCAAAAAATATTACTGATACTTTGAACCATTCTCTATCTAGTAGCGAATTTTCATATCCCTATGGCGTAAAATTTTGAATTATTTGGCTTTAAATTACTACGGGCCTAAGTGGAGAAACTTCCGCGGGCTCATGATTGTTTTGATATTCAGACAAAAGTATCGGTATAACATAGAAAAAAAAATCAGAACATGGCAAATGTAAATAGGAACGTAATGACGATAAGATTTTCATTGTTTACGGGGCATTTACAAGAATAATTCGTCAAAAACTGTGGGAAATACTGTTCTAACGGAAATGGCAGCCGCATCACGTGACTAAAGACAATGCGACCTTTGTCAAAGACGGAGTCAAACGAGTCTAAATTAATTATAAGATTTAAAATCATAAAATATTAGTTCTCTTACAATATAAAAAATCAGTAGAATGAATGAATTATTAATTAATAAGAATTACTTTGGTGAATATTTCCAAGTTGTGTGAATAGTTAGCAAATTGATTTCAGTCAACGCGCATGTACCTTTAGATGTGTAATTGGTTATCTAAGATTTTTCTTTTCTATTCTATTCTTTGGTAGATGCGAAATGGCCTTCTACGGGAGGGAGAGGCGTAAGAGAAGGAAAGAGAGAGAAAGTGAAAGAGGGAATAAGAGAGAGAGGCGATGCCACAGAAGCCCTTCCACTCCATTGTAAACGGAGCGCTGACCCGTGAAGTGATACGCCTGTACCCTCTCCTTTCACACCAACCCCCTCCCCTTCACACCTGGCAGCCCCCACCTCTTCATCGGGTCTCAGTTGAAGCGCCCTCACGCGACCACACAACTACCTCACACTGAGGACCCTGACCCCGACACCTCCTCTCACCATGAGGATATATTATCGGATCCTCAGTCACACGGATTCAATGAACGTGCACCAACATTATGTTTTAAGATATTATATCGACAAGGCTTAAGAATCCGCCAAAAATGTTTCAAATAGTAGTTTGAACACCCTCTAGCAATGAAGTATTTATACCCTTACGGCTCAAAATTTTGAATTATTTGGCTTTAATTTACTATGGGCTTATATGGCGAAACTTTCGTCGGCTTATATTTTTTTAATATTTTGGCAAAAGCATTGGCTTAACAAAGCGAAAGAAACCCTACTTAAACAGAGAAAATGGTGACAGGGACGCAACGACGTTCACCCAGAATACCTCACCAAAATATGAGGAACATATTGTTCTAACGGAAATGGTACCCGCATCATGTGACTGAAGACGATGCGACCCTTGTCCAAGAAACAGTAAAACGACTATCTATCTATCTATAGTCAAATTTAAAAATCACAAAATAATTGTTCTCGTCCAACAGTAAAGAACAGTGGAATGAATTATAAATTAACTAGAACTGCTTTCGTGAATGTATGCTAGTTTTGTGAATAGTTTGCAATTTAACTTCAGTCAACGCCGATATAATACCTTGAGGTACTCCTAGCGTAGGAAGCACTAAGTCACTGAACTATCTTAAATCTGAATAACTGAACTTTTGTGATTTCAACTTGAAAAACGTGCATTAAATCAAATATAGCAGTTATAACTGGTGGAGTAATACATTGCGTCTTATGAAGGAAAAAAAAATGAAAAAAGACCAACTTTTAACTCACGAAAAATGGAAGTTTTATTTGATAAGTAGTAAATTTTTCCGTTGTATTATTTACATCACTTTTATCTGTAATGCACCGTACATTACAAAAAGATATTTCACTTTTTTTCCGAGGTGTGATGTATAATTCACAAACAGTTGCGCTCGACCGCCATGTTTGTACGTGCTCTCGTGTATTTTGACGGAGTCAAGCGAGTTCCCGAGAATTGTGTATACTAGACCATTAACGGAAAAATATAATTAAATCATGTTTATTCATTAGTATAATTCATAATGTTGGGTTATAAAACAATTAAAATAAAGAAAACATTTATACTCCTTAATGATTTGAATAACTTGGAACGCTAATCCCAGTTTAAAATATTTAAGAAATATAATGGCTCTCTTGACTCTGGCCTAGAGGTGGAAGTCTCATTAATAATATTATCATTAACCTCGAATTTTGAGTTATTTTTTAATATTTACGGTTGCTTGGAAATAATTTTTGACGCAATATTTTCGAAATAATTTAAAAATTTGATAATAGTACGTTGTTTTTTTTTGTATTCTATTAAATGTAAATTTGTTGATGTTGTTAAACGTATCAGAATACCAATTTTATTTATATTGTACAATATTTACAGTATTAATTTTATGTATGTTTCAAGCAACCCAGTTGTGCAATGGAAGAATGCTGAGCTCATAATATCATAGTAAATGAATCGAAAGATCTCTCCACTAACATATTGTATCAAATTATTGAAGCAGGCAATATCACAATGAACGAGCTAAATGCTCACAGCTCTAAATTTAATTACCAAATTTGTGAGTTCACTGCTTGTACATAAAAAATGTTCAAACATTCCAAAGTAATGTTCTTTGCAAAATTTTACATCGACGTCTCAGTTTCTCCACAATGAATTTCCGTAACAAAAAGTCCTTTATTAAAAGTATACAAAATAGGAAAATATTTATAAAAAATCCACTTCATTTATATAAAAAATTGTACGTGCGTCTGTATTGACGATTCGAAAATTGCATGGTATGAATGACGTACAAACAGTTACAGAAGTTGGAAATTCAAGCTTTTTTTTATTGATGTTGCAGAAGTGGAATGTGAAAGTATTCTTCAAGCAATAAATAAAATAAAATAAAATAAAAACTTTGTTGTGAAAAAAGCGGTTGATAACTGCGTATGACCACACGGGGGATAATAAACCGAGTTAATCTCCGGAAAAAAGCAAGGGACCATCCCATCCATTCTGATCAAGGGTCAAAGGACAATGGCAGATTTAATACTTATAAAATAAATTATTTAATAAATACATATTGTTACCCACTTATTGTTCCAAAATGAATTTTAGATATGTGCAGTAAGAATTCCAAATTAATGATAATAAAAATATTAAATGACATTCCCGTCTATGGAAAATCCTCCACTACCCAGAGAAACAACGCAGAGGATCCCGGGCCAGGATGAGGCTACAGAGATAATGTATACAACCGTTTACATTACATACTACATATGTATACAATACATAGTACAGGGATAATGTATACGATGTATACAATCTACAAGTAATATATTTGTCTTCGCTTCTTTACCACTTACAGATGAAGCTTCTTTATCAGGCCACGCAATCACTACACTCTATACTCTCTTATCACTTCATTGTCAAAAAGCACTTACAAACTGCGTATGACTAAGTGGAGGACAATAAACTAATTTACTCTCCGGAAGCAAACAAGGGACCATCCCATCATTTCCGATCAAGGGCCCTAAGGCAGAGGCGGATTCAAAAATTTCAGCAAAAATTCCTAGATAAGATAAAAAGTTAGCTGCGAGTTATAATACTGAGATATGTTTGTAATTTTACGCAAAAAATTTACGTGTACAAAGTATTATCGAACTATAGATTATTCTGAGTATAGTATTTAAAAATCATAAGAGTTGAAAAAACACTAAATTCACGATTTATTGTTACAATAAACACGCCCCTAGACAAAGCCTAGAGAACCTGTATAAGAAATCCACCCCTATCCGAAGGAAAACCAGAGCAAAACCCGGGCCAGGATGGGTTTCATTCTCCGGTTCATTAACAAGGGTCAATTCTGTGTTACACTTCTTTTCCGGGTCTGTTTAAATTTGCCCTCCCTGTACATACAAAATCATGAATATTCATCCAACTGTGGAATTGTCTTAAACTGACCAGATGAGTCAGTTCGCTGTTTCAAACTTTTTCGCGTCACTCGCGAACGAAAATTCACACCCTTTTCTTGAAAACACTAATTGTGTTTCACTATAACAAATAATTTTATTTTACTCAATTCATTAAACTTCGGGAAAATTTGAGAAATCAATTCGAACTCTCGAGATCGCGTGAGTTAGTTAATACACTGCGCTTCGTTTTCGGTAAAGCACACGACTGACGTGGGATGAAATTTATTATTCCATTGAATAAATAACAGATCCATATTTTCCTAATACAGTAAGTGCTCCTTGATTGATTTTAAAAACATTCCTTTTCGTTTTAATATAACCAGGTAAGGGGCAAACTAGGAAAGAAATTCTTGAAAATAGTTACTATAGGTTTCGGTACAATGTCACCAGCTCTTCAAATCTCGAACATGTATAATTATTTTCTGTTATAATGATAATTTTTTTAAAGAACAATATGATATAAATATCATGTTATATATATATATATATATATATATATATATATATATATATATATATATATATATATATAGTGTGTGTGTATGAAAGAGGAAAATTTATTTGGTAGGTTTAGTGTGGTGATCAATTATTTCTTTAAAATGTGGGTGCTGCGATGTAATTCCACGAAATCTCTACTTGTATATTCTATACACAAATTGTTGAATTCATTATTATTAATNTATAATTGCGATTATTTAATTTAAATGACCGGTGAGGTATGCATTTTTTTAGTTGAAATGACAATAAGTACAAGTTACCATTTATTTTATGTCGATTTTAGACATTTTAGTGATTTCGTTCCGCCTACGCTAGCTCTCCCTTATCCTCTTCTTCGATGATTTTTCTCGAGTGAAATAGAAAAAAAGAATCTATCTTCGCCTAGGTTCCTCCTCCCAGTCAACCTCGGCTATTGTAGTCCTCTTCTCCTATCGCTCCCAGAAGGTTTCCTCGGCCCAAAGGGCGTCCCGAAAAGGCCCTTCATGCTTGACAGCACTGTCGGGTGTCTAGGCGAGCGATATCCCTTCCACCCGAAGCGTTCACTGTGACGAAGACGAGAAAGCACCCACCATAATGAACGCTTGGGATAACAGTGGGCGGGATGTTGGCCTCTTGCGCACGGACCGTGCTGACGAGATAACGCGCGACGACGAACAGACGGATTCCAAAGAGAACTTTTTATTATTGGAGTGTGTGTGGGGAGATGTGTANTAAAATATTTTATTTGTTTATTAGCTCATGTAATTAATATTTTATTTTCCATAACGAACGTTCATTTTTGTGTAAGGCTTTTTCCTTCTCGGGGCATTAGGGCTCGCCAACGTCAAGGTCATTAGTGCCCTTTTTATGTAAGGTAGGACGAGCGCTCCAAGTTAGCAAATCCCAAAAAAATTTCTTTGTTGTTATTTGTTATAAAACTATTGTCTAATTGTTATAAAACACAACAATACGAATAATAATGAATAAGTATGAAAACATGATTTAATTTATATTTATCAATTAACAGTTTGGTACTAATAATATTCAAGAACTCGTTTGATTCATGTACATGAGCACGTAAAAACATGGCGGCCGAGCGCAACGGTTTCGTGATTTGTGCACCTAACCTCACAAAAAGTGAAATATATTTCTCTAATGTCTGGTGATCCATAGACAAAAATAATCTTAAAAAATAATACGGAAAATTTACTACAAATCAAAGTAAACTTCCATCACTTTCGTGATTTAATAGTTGGTCTTATTTTGTAGATAAATGTTTTCTCTATAAAACGCAATGTATTTTAACATGAATTACAATTGCAATTATCTCATTTAAATTGTCGTTGAGGTATGTTTTTCAAGTTGAAATCACAATAAGTACATGTTAATCTATTTATTTTTTTCGATTTAAGATATTTTTGTGATTTAATGCTACCTACACTAGTACTACCTTAAGAAAATGGCAGGTACTGCTTTTCCCCGTATTTGCTAGTTGTAGAGAAGTTTTGTTCTGTTTCATAATTAGCATTGACGATATAAACAGGACATCACAACAGCTATGAATAGTATAAAATAATGCACGATGCAACATTAAAATTAAATCCTGCAGGAAGATGGATGTTAAATGGATTCTAGGAATACGATTGCTGTTGGGGAGATAGACAAGTTAATTTGTTTCATTTAAAATGTGTGCCTGTTGGTTTATTGCGTTCTGAATGTGGACTGACTCCAGTAAAATTCTGTTATAATATTCATTTTCTATTTCTAGTATATATGTGTGTGTCTGGGTTGAAGGAGTGATTTGAGTCTAACAGGTGTGTAGCAAAGTGAGATTTGTCTGTCTTGTATTTTATTGCGTGTAAGTGTTCAGAGGGCTCTAACAAACTGCTCAGAAATTTATTCGTCAGGTACTGAACTCATTTATTTAATGTATTATTGTATCATGTGGAGAGATTTTGGGCATGATGCTTGCTCTTCTACCTAACTGTACGACTTTAACGAAGGAACTAGGAAGGTGACATGTTGGGTTGTCCAGGCACGGATTCAAGGGGGGGGATTACGAAGGTCGTGACCCCCCACCCGAAAAAGTTTTGAAATGTTCATTAATAGAATGAATTTTCCTTCAATGCCTGTAGATTTTGTCATATAAACAATTAAAATACATTGAAATGTAATTATCAATTTCCCTTTCTATTAAAATTACATATAATAATTCATAAAACAGAATTATTTATACAAGTATTGTTCAACAACTTTTTACATAAAGACTATGACCCCCACCCCTCCAAATGAAATTCCTAAATCCACGCCTGGCGTTGTCAGGGTAACGAACCAACATTGGTCTAGAGTAGATGAGGGGAAACTTCACGTTGAAACATCTTTCACTTTGAGCGAGCAGGGGATGGGACTCCCGCCTTCCCGCTCAGCAGAGTGTTGAGAATGAAACCCTCTCATCAACGTGGTTTCAAAGAAAATTATTGCGTCGGAGGCCCAAAATATCAAATAAAGATGGATTTAAATGCAACCACAATGGCTGAAAAGGTTGAAAAGATAAATTATATTAATTAACATAATTGTAGGAGAGCTTTATCAGTTACACCCAGCTAAAATGTGCAAAAAAATTTGAGATGTAAAATGCTGAGCTGCTATCTAGAAGACAGAAGCTCAAATCCCAGCGATGTTATGGGATATCGTTCACGTCTTAATCTGAGAACTAACTCCAAGACCTGATAATGCCCCTCCGACGGCTAAGAGGTTAGCGTGCTCGCTCACCACTCCGGGTTCAATTCCGGGCGGGGACAGAAAAAAATTGTAGCTGTTCACTACAATGTCAGCTTCTGCTGGTATAAATAAGGTATGGATAAAAATCAAGCACACTTATTTACTCTTGGCTAAAGAATTCATGCACTATTCGTGTCCTATTCAAAATAGCTACTTTCTGGAGAAGAATATACACTTCTCTCCTTATACCGAGGATCTTGAGACTCTCATGTAGGGATTTAAGGATCACACCAGTTGTCGACAACACAATTGGTTCAACATACACCTTAATAATCTTCCACATCTTTTGAATTTCATCACTTAAATCAGCATATTTCCGTTTCTTCTCAGCTATGGTGTTTTGGATGTTGTGCGTATTAGGTACCGCTACGTCAATGAGATATGCAATTTTCAATTCCTTATCGCGCAGAACAATATCAGATCTGTTATTGGGGATACATCTATCAGTTATAATTGACCTGTCATAGTATAAAGATACCTTGTTGGAATCTAACACAGGGGTTACTTCATATTTATAATAAGGCGTTTTACCCTTCAGAAGTTTTGAATTTAACGCTATTTCTTGGTGGATAATAGCTACAATTTGATCATGACGATATAAATATTGACAAGCGAACATAATATGCTGGATGGTTTCTGCTTTATCATTACATTTCATGCATCTGTCGTCTTTCACACTAGGGTCCTTAATAATGTGTTTCAGGTAATTGTTGATGTTAATAACTTGATCTCGGATGGCTATAAAGAAACCTTCAGTCTCAGGAAAGAGATCCCCACATCTCAACCATGCGTTCGACGCTTCTTTGTCGACATATGTTTGGTCAAGGTCATGAGGGTGCCTTCCACGAAGAGCCATGCTTCGCCATCGATTATGTTTTTCATTTCTGCTTTGGATATGGCTATCCACATTATTTTGAGAAGGTTCAATTGATGACAGGTTTAAAGGCGTCATTTTAAGATCTTCTTGACTTACACTTCGGTGCAGAGTTGACACTAGTTTCTTAAGGTTGAAATAATCTCTCAACTTCTGGACCTGCCTGTTATGTAGATTTTTAATATCGATTATTATTATTATTACATTTTATTTTAGTTTAGTTTACTTCACTCCATTCTCTTTCTATCTTAGTGCATTAAATCTTTCCTTACCCTCTGCAAATTGTAATCAATCAATTTTACTCTGCTCTTCGTATTGTAAATTATTTTACTTTACTTTGTTAGTGTTTTTCTTTTTCCTATTCTATTTTTATTGTATCTTGCTCTTATTCTTATTGTACTTAAAGTCATTACGAATTTCTCCTAATTCAAGATACTTCTATTAAAGTCACATACACTTACTTTTATTTATTCAATAATCTATTTCTCCATTTCAATTACTAACGTCAGTCTTGCGTAAATTTGAGCTGATGTCGACTTTTTGGTGACAAAGCACGCTAGATAGTAGAAGTACATCCGCCTCCTCGTGGCTAGGGACACGGGCAACATGATTCAATGACCTGTCATTAATAATGGTTAAGAGGTGCTAAATCAGCTCATACAGCTATAGACCATAGTACCATTGGCTTAGTATTTCTGTAAGCCAAGGACATAACTGTTTTGAAACTTCGGTGACTAACCCCTTTCGTACAAGCTTTGCTTAGGCACTTGCTCCATAAGAAGTTATTTTATACTTAATTTGGCTTTTAACTAAATTTTGAAAAATTTGAAAATTATCCACCTCCTACTGTTCCTAGTATCAGTAACTATTACTAAACACACCTACTAACACCTCCTCGTGGGCCAAGTTGTTGGTTAACCCACCTACTAACAAAATGACTGCAGGAAGGAGGAGTAATGTGGTAATTTATGTTACATACATCCTTCTCGCATCAGAAATATACTTTGTTGTTGTCACATACCTTCTTCATTACACTAGTATCTAGCTTTATAAGTCTTCTAGAGAGTTATTTCAAGTACCAAAAACCAGGCCACTCATAACTTTTTCATCCCTGACACTAACTGAATTTGAAGAAAAATATTACATACCTCCTTCATCCACTCACCCCTTGAATTCATAAGACAGTCATTAATAACCCTCTATCTGTTTCTAAATGAGAATCGCCTCGTCAACAGCGCGATAACACGGGTCACCTAACACCCCCCCCCCTTCTAGTGTATGACTATCATGAAAATGGAAGCTCGCCTCTTCTCAAGGGTGTGTCAGAGACGGCCAAAGGAGTTAAGGAAACAAGAAGGGGCAAGGGTGTTCCTCAAGGGACAGGAGTAGACGCGACATTAGGGAGACGTAATCGTGGGAGGATGTCGTTAAGTAGACTTGCGTCGCATATGCCTCCGAAAGGGGAGACAGTGTCCAAGACGGGTGTATGTTCAAAGAGGATTGTATTACGAAAGGAGTAACATGTAAAATTAAACGGATAGAATGACGAATATATCCGTTAGTACACTCAAAATCATGATTCCTTGCATCGAAAAAATTAACTTAAGAAAAAAACCATTGAACGGAGACGCACTGTGTTTATTAGTTATTGTATATTTGTCACAGTAAATTACTTAATCATCCTAAACGAGGTCATGGGCAGTTTGTAACAGCTTTCTTGACAATAAATCATAATTATTTTGTCAGTCTAACTGGCGTGATGTTGGTACAGAGCATGCATTCAACGTAGCTAACTCTTATACATAGCCATCGTCCATCAGAGTAATCATATTTCTACCTCGTGTTATATTGTCAGGACATTCGAATTTCTGGAAACTTAAATTCATCGCCAACCTCAGTCACACCAACTCAATTCGCGAGCTCTTGGGACGCTATTCTGTTCTCTCTGCATGGAGCGTATGGAGCGAATATTACCTTGTGTCTTAGTCTGTAGTGTAATTAAATTGTAATTGCTAACAGCAAATAGTCGTTTCTGTGACTATTTTAAATATTTATTCAGATATTACTTAAATTCGTAGAAGTTGGCAATTCGTGTTAGGCAGCCATTTTGCATAATTTTCGGCAAAGTTACGTGACTTGTATAGTAGGTAGCCACGACCATCAAAATTGAAATAATCACTAAAATCACTGTCAGTATTATAGAAATTAACCCACATGACTCCAATTACCCCGTGCTCTCAACACAATAATGCGAGTGTACAATCAAGGTGGATGAAAATCTTCTGTAATAAAATATTGTTCACGTATTGTAAGTTCGTTAAAAACGGTTTGTTCCATTGATTAATTCAACTCTTTCGGTGTATTTGTTTATTTAAATTTTTTTACTGATACAAAACAGACAACGTTAAGTTCAGTAAATATTAGTATGTAAATAACAGTTTGTTTGTTTTTTCACAAGAAAGTTGAAACACTCCCCGACCTTAAGGTAATATTTTCAACTTACGCTGTTTCCTCAAAGCTTTCTTTGACATAAAGGAAAAAATAACTTTTCAAATTCATAATATTGTGTGTAATTTATCATCATCATGTGAGTAAAGTAGTATATCTCTGTTACTATTTTCTCCGATCTTTCAATATTTTACCATTGTATCCGTCGTTATACCTTTTAACACTGTTTTATGTATACCGTTTGTATTTTCTTGTATTATAGATTAACTGATGATGACCGTTATACCTTCGAAAACACATTATGAATATGAATAAATGTATTACCTTTGAAAAACCAGGAAATTACATATAAGAATTTAAAATTTCGAAGATTTCAAACGGGATAGAGCTATGATGCACATTGAGGAATTATTGTCCGCTTCCACTGAAGTCGTATTGTCAGCTATTCACGAAACTTTGGAATTATTCACCAAAGTAGTTCGAATTAATTAATAATTCGCTCCACTAATTTTTACCGATGGACAAGGAAAAATATTTTGTGGATTTAAACTTGATAAAAGAATAAAGTTTGTCGTTTGACTCTTCGTCAAGAGTCGCTTTGTCTTAAGTCACGTGATGCGATTGTCATTTCCGTTGGAACAGTATTTTCCGCTGTTTTTCGGTGAATTATTCCCGTAAAGGTATGAAAACTTTAACGTAGTTACCGTTTCTATTTACATTTCCTACGTTTTGGTAGATTTTTCTACTATGTTAAGCCGATACATTTGTAACGTTAAAACATCATCCCGCAAAAGTGTCTTCATGCAATCTCATTGTGATTTAATGTCAAATAATTCAAAATCTTGCACAGGAAGGCTATGAAAACTCATCGCCACTGGATAGGGAATGATTCAAATTATCATTTGAAACATTCTCGGGGGTATTTTAACCCAGTCGCTCTGACGAATATAATACCTTAAACCTGTCTCTTATANTGATCCTGATACTCATTGGTCTAAACCTTGCCACATAAAAACTAATATAAAGTGTTAATATAATAAGATAATTAATAATATTACAAGTTATAAAGTGTTAATTATATAATCTTCGAAAACATGTTACGATATAAATAAATGGAAACCTTGGAAAAACCAAGAAATTTCATGATTTTAAAAAAAATTGAAAATTTCAAGAGAGACAGCGTAACATTCCTCTCCTGAGCTATGATGCACATTACACAGCGAGAGTGTGTTAAGATCCCCGAAAGAATGAAATGGTCCTTCGGGCCGGATCCAAAATGGCGGAGGAATGTCGTAGTCGGAAGGCAACCACGCGCGTAGACGACCCAGCGTCGTATTTCGCGTCCGGCGTCGCGGTGGCCTCTTCTCGACGCGCGAGAATTCCTCCGCAAATGAAAATTCCCTTCCCAACACACTGTCCTCACACTCTATATCCCCAGTCCTCTCGCCTGGACGCCAAAGCATCGCATTCCTCGTGTCCCCGCCGACACTCTTGGAGCGCGCGTTGCGGCGGAATGTAGCAAACAACTTGGCAGGACGGTGGGGGTGTGAATCAGGGTTGCCAACTCTATTCCATTTTTAATTTCCTTTTATTTTAATCTAAGGTGGATTTTATATAAGGCTATCTAGGCTCTTAACTAAGGTTCGCGGTCTATTGTAATAATTTATCTCGAATTATTTTATGTTACGATTTATAAAAAAATACATTCCCAAAAACCCGTGCCAGGATGAGCAAAGTGAAATAAAGTAAACGATGAATAAAATGAGTTTAACTAATATTGGTTTGTATTAACTGCACTAGAACTGGAGTAATACGTCATGCTAAGCGCATGTTCCCCACCGGGAAAGTGTACCAAGTAAATGGAACATCTTTGCTGCACGAAGTATGCAAGATTCAGATATGGTCACTGGTAGTCTCAAAAGTTAAGGGACTACATTAATTGAATATAAACAATTACTGATACATCAACAAATAACCTTTTCGTTTTCATGTGTATATTATACAAAATTACCTGTCCATCATTATATAATAGGATGAAAGAAAGGAAATCCATCATGTAAATAATTCTTTCACTTTTGTAAAGGACTAATCCGAGGTACAACTCTTGCTATTGGATCTAAAGAGCTTTCAGACGTAAACACATAGCATCCATCATGTATGCGTTATCCACAGACTAACCTAACCTCAACAATGCCCACTGTAGTCCTTCCAATGAGAAAATATTCAGAGCAAGATCGGTTGCACTCAGTGCGTGGAAAGCGAATCTCAATAGTGAAATGAAACAACACTTTTGCACTCGGGGTGTTCCTAGTGCACACCTAGAGCATTAAATGGAAAACGTACTCAATGTAGATCTACTGGACTCCATTTCGCTTCACCTAATTTTTATCTCGTTTTTATTTTCGGAAACTGTGAACGTAGTCACATTAACCGTCATTAACTCCGTTTGGATTTTCTGTAACAGGAGTTCCTCTTTTCTAATCTACGTTCCCTCATAACATGATGAGTCCTTCTCACCCTTTCGACGTTAATCAACGCTAACTTTATTCGGTCGGCAGTATCCGTGATAGATCGGTTTCCGGCGCCTGAGGGTGAGAAGGGGGTTAATGAGATCTTGGACTCCAGAATTTGCGATCTCATCGCTCACGTGAGGGAAATAGATACTGGTCGCCTCGGGGGATGAAGGACAAGGGTTGATTCTGATATCGTGAGATGGAGAAAAACAGGTTACTTGGAAATACATTTGCACTCGGCAACAAACAATTCATTTAAGATATTTTGATAAATTACAAATAAATTATAAATGTATTGTCAAAAGAAGCTATTACAAACTGCGTATGACCACGGGAAGACAATAAACTAATTTAGTCTCCGGAAGAAAGCAAGGGACCATCCCATCAACTCCTAAGCACTGCGGATCTTAATATTTCAGCACACTCCTAAGATAACAATAGAAATAGTTTATACGTTTTATAATATTAACAGAATACAAAAAAAAGTTGTATTTCATAATACACAAAAAATGTATTTCAGAAGTACGTTACTATCAAATTATAGATTATTAGCCAAATATTGCTTATACATCGTAACTATTGCAATAACATTAAATTCTCGATTTATTATATCATTAGACGAAGCTCCTAGGCAAGGACCTAGAGAGTCTGCATAAATAATCCACCTCTACCCTAAGGAATATGGGGCCAGGAAAGGGTCTAGGTATTAGAATCCGGAATTGAAAAGGTTTTGAAAATATTAGAAGACACTGATTCAAACATCATTGTTTCTTCAAAAATTCTGTCAACATCCAACTTACTTCTGGTATACCAAAACATTTCAATACCCCAAGAATTCTATTTTCTATAGACTTTATGCAAATAGTATTTATCTCAGGATACCCTTCTTTTACAAATCAAGCGTCCTCGAGATGATTTTGGTGATACAAATAATAAAAGAACTTAGTTTAATGCCAGAATTAAATGTGTTTCTTTTGTAGAATCAGAATGTAGAGATTCGTATATAGAATGTGGTACTTATCATGCATGGTCTATACCTTAACAATATTTAAAACAATTTTTGTTAAAATTTGGTCAAATGTTTGGGAGGAGTAGTCTCTATGTAGACTGTGCTCAATATAAGCTTCTTCGTAATTATCTTTTAGTAATAGTTTCTCTTGTTTACAAGTGTATTGGAAAGGTTAGTGGAGACAATACCTAATTTTTCGGAATTATTCGTAATAATTCATGTATTTAAATTCATGGGAGAAAAGAATCGAATTAATGTTAAATAAATCCAATGACAAAACTTATTTACAAGAAACTGTTAGCCTGATAAGGAACTAAACTGAGGGAACAGATTTGGATGTGAAATCCAAATTCAGAGGAGGAAAAATATTCCTACAAATCTTTGGATATGTAATTCCAACTTTATGGTATCCAAACCATGAAGTTGTGGTGTCATATCAAAACGTTCGAAGAAATCCTCTCCTTTTGTTCTAATATATCAAATATAATCCTAGGATACGCACATCCAGTGTAAAACCACCATTTTGAATACACACCAATCAGAACCAGTTGAGTTATCTTTCATGCGAACCCCCTGTATTCTCCATCGCCTTGTGATGCTCTACCACCCCTCCTTTCTCCATCTCAGCACCCCCGACGGGGTCATAATCATCTCCTACATTCATTGTCCATACTCTAACCCTTCCCTACCGCGTGTATTCAGCAATGAGCAGATACACAGTTAACCGTAGAGATCTCATCTATTCATTTCGGGATACTTAGCATCGCCAATGAACAGTCGACGATCATGGAGGGAAGTGTAAACCAAGTGGAATAGCCTGAGATGATACGTCAACAACGGAGTCATCGAAATGACGAAATTTATTATCGCATTAAACTAATCGACGATCATCTTAATCCTTATTTCTAAAGAATTCCGAACGATGGTAGTAGATTTATAATGCAATGTGAGACAAACAACGCACAGAGAATGCATCTTCTTGCTCACAAGCATCTGCAACGGGCACCAGTGGCAGCAGAGAACCTTCCTCGCCGAACTATACATAACCTCAAAATCAAGCAGCGAGCAAAGCGGACGAAGGTTTTTTTTTAATACTAAAGAAAATAGCGATTAGCGCTGGTAAACGGAAGGACCCCGAGCTTTTAAGCGTTTATTGTTATTTACTCGTAAATCATGTTTAAAATAGTCAGTGCAACGCTCGTTTTGATAATCATAACGATAGAGGATATTTTTTTACTGATTATTCAATAACTTATCGTAACGCCAGGCAAAATGGTTGTTAGGCATGGCACATACACTTCTTTTGAGAATTATCCATGTTACTTTGAGTTTATTTTGGAAATCACGAACGGTAGTTAAACATTCTTCATATTTTAATTACTTGGCACTTACAATGGTTTCAACAACACATTTTCAATTTGAATAATTCTTTTAAAGCATCAATAGTTGCAACATCAAACAACTAACCTATGATGATTCTTCCAAATTATTACATAATAAATTATAGCGTTGAATCAGTTTTTGGTATCTCCCGTAAAAATGTTTTTTTTAGATGATTTCCATTTGCATGCATAAATTCATCACTCTTACACCTTCTTGCACTGGAGAAGAATACCGCAACTTCTCGGATAATTCCTCTCTCTAGGTCAATTCTTTAAGAAAGAATAGTGGGTTGAGTGGGAGAAGTAAATAAAATAAGAAAAATAGTGCTAGATTTTTTTTTTTTTTTTTTGGGCTTTAGGGCTCGTCAACATCAAAGGTCATTAGAGCCCTTAAAACTTGTACAGGTAGGGAAAATGCAGTTACGCACTAGGG
>NNCF01126060.1:143081-181259 GCA_002313205.1 Laupala kohalensis
GAAAATGAACGATACCCTAGCCCTCGCAACCTAGTAGCGTCGGGATCGAAAAGAACAAGAGGTGACCAAGGAAGGTCAGAAAAGAGAAAGGAAGGAGCATGGCACAAGCAAGTGGAAGCAATGCCAGACTCAGCTCGGGGCCCCGTGTTTGCCAAACACGTACTTACTAGATATTAGTCCCCTGGGGCGAGGCAGGAAAATGAAAGATACCCTAGCCCTAATGGTGTCGGGATCGAAAAGAACAAGAGGTGACCAAGGGAGATCAGGAAAGAGAAAGGAAGGAGCATGGCACAAGTAATAGTGCTAGAGTCACAAAAGAAATTCTTAACACCTCAAATACATTTTCCTTCTTTTTTGTAATAGATTCCTACACGAGAATTTTCATTTAAATATTAGGCGTTGTAACACGTTGGGAAATTTTGTGAGGAAAAATTGTATTTTTATCTTTCAAATTTCGACATTTAATAAATATTCTGGTCTTGAAGCTTCGTGAAACATATAATTTGAGAAGATTTTTAATATGGGTTTCTTGCAGAAGCAATTTTTACACATATATTTTAAATTAGAATCTTATGTTCCCACCTATTTTTGTTAGATTGTATGTTTTGTTATACTTAGACCACCACTCTGCAAATCTTACGTTCATCAGCAAAAGAAATAAACGCCACTATGTCGAAGTTTAAGTGATTGGATTAAGAAACGATAAGACAAATTATATTCACAAACATCTAACTCGAGATTCGAATCCGCCATATTTGGTTTAGAAGACGCCATCTTCAACATATGCATTACGTTCCTTTTATGAGTAACCGGATGGAAAATATCACAAAAATGAAGCGTCGTACTTTGGTGAACTAAAATATGTATTGACGATTTCCTAGTGTTTCATCATTTACATTTTCCTTTCAGAGATAACAGTGTGCTCCTTTGTGCATTATCATATACGACTAATAACTGTTTTGATGACCGGTTCACAATGTTTAATCCTAAATATGAAACAGAGTGAAACTTGTCTATAGCTAGAAGATGGGGGAAAATAGAAACTGTCATACTATTCACGTGAAGAAAAAAAAAACTCTTGCTAAAGAAAAGAAAACGTTTATACTATCATACAGAGTTTCACAATCCATTTTCGATTTAACATATAATTAGTTATTTGTAAAATTATTAGTATTATTAAAATACACCCTTACTTAGGAACATAATGTTAATACCTAATTCTTCATTTAATACATAATGCTGAACATACTTTTTTTTGGGTTTACTGCAAATGTTTATCTAAAAATATCGTTTTATTTAAAAACTTTTCACGTTCAAAAGCAAGATCCCCCGCGTTTTAGAGAGGAAGGGAATCGACTGGTGTGAAGGTAATGAATTTTAACGAGGAATTCTAAAGCGTGTTTGAAATGCTATAAAATGAATGGTGGATTTATGGAATTTTCTGCAACCTGGTATACTTGGGGGGAAAAAGATGGTAATTTATTGCCTGGTAACAATGTCGTAGTGAGTGTCCGTCATAATTAGGATGATACCTAGACCACATTTTCCTCTATGAATTTTGCTTCTGCAAGGTATTAAATAATGTAAAAAAAAAATTGGGGTAAAGTCACGTTCTGTGTTAATCGGTTGCAGGCATACAACAGAGGAATAATTTCAATATGACAGTTTCGAATTAAAAATATCGCAATTTGTTGTAAATTTGTGTGGATTAATTTTCGGACTAAACTATACAAATTTATTGTAAAAAAAACACTTGCAAAGAGCGTAGGTTAAAGTTGAGACCATCAAACTAATTTACTCTCTGGAAGCAATCAACGGACAATCCCGTCAATTCCGATTTAGAGCCGCGAGGCAGAGATGGATTTAACATTTTTGCTCTCCAAGACAAAATTTCGACTAATTCCATAAAAGAACTGTTATTTAAGAACTACATACTTATATCGTTTTTTTTTAATATTGCTAATAAATCATAACTATTCTTATCACTCAAAATTTCGAGAGTAATGTGACAGGTATTAATGATACTGCTACCCCGAAATGCTGCTGCTTTCCTACTCGAGCTTTGTGGACCTGCATACAAATCCACCTCTACCCAAAGGAATACCGGGGAAAAAATCCGGGTCATTACTCACTATTCAAAATTACTTTTCATTAATAAATAAACTTTACAGTCAAGACAGCAGTTCAGTTTCAGTTTCCGCGAGCAATAAAACACTAATTTACTCTCCGGAAGCAAGCACGAGACCATCTCATCTATTCCGAACAGGGGCAATGGCGGGGTTTGATATTTATGAAAATTGTTTAACATATATGTGCTGTTACCCATTTATTAATTACTATCTTAATATTTTCCTTCTTAATTTCATACGGTGTTCCCAAGTCGGCGTGCTATTCATGTTTCGCGACGTTCTGCAAATACAAATCCTTTTCCCACCTCCACCTCTTCGCGCCCCCAGGTGTTGCGTCCGCGTGTGTTTGTTTGTTTCACACGTTTCCTCCCCAACTGTGACGTAACTTCCGTCCGTGTTATCGTTCCACGCACCATTAGCCCCTCGGGGAAGCACTCGCGCGGTGGCGGCAGCGTTACACCCAAAGGACACGCGCTCTCAAAAAGAAACAACAGCGAAATGCGAGATAATTAATTCAGGTTTAGCTCGCTTGACGGCGCCACCGGTGGGGGATTCCCGGAAACTCCGCGATCATTACGTTTCCTGGAAAGTTGTCTGTACCTTGATTTTTTCAAGTAATTTCTTTCACGAAAAACGAATACAATAATTTATACTACAATTTTCATGAGTAGTGACAAATATTACAGGAATTTGTTCGAGTAATTCATTCTTTTCGAAACTAAGTACTCGTACCGTAGTGAATTTTTTCTGCGGGGAAATTTTGAATTCTAATAATTATTTACGGGTGTTCTAATTCGTTTAAGCTCTTGGGATATTACTTATTTCAATGATTCTTTTCGCAATATATTTAAGTTGAAGAAAAAAAACCCTTTTTATTTTTAAATTGGGAAAATAGATTTGCAGAGCAAGAATTTTTATTGACGAATTTGAATTCTGAATTATCAAAATTTTATTCTGGAAGTTGTTCTAAGAACATTACTTCGAAACTTCATAGTCTCTGAAAGAGGAGCTTTTAATTACAATCTTGGTTGTAGAGAGTATTAATGATTTGTTCGAAGAACAATTCGACCCAGTACAACTCAAAATTATTGTTTGTATAGTTCACATTATATTGTTTCCCTAAAATAAATAAAAATACTGATATTAATTCCATGCTCAAATCATTTATTCATTAAATTTAATAAATTTCTTATTCCAAGCCTGATGATCTATGTGGTCGTCTAGTAAAACAGATTAAATTCTGTGGTAATAAATGGGGTTCACAAATAAATTGTTTCAATCTTAAACACTCCCTAATTTTAATCCTTTTAAGTCTCAGAAACGGTTACAACGTGTTTCACTTAAATACGTAAGTGTGAGAATATTGAATAATCAGGAATGTTCGTTTCGAGTTTACAATTTTTTAAACATTTCAACAATTTTTTTGAATGAATTCTTTTTAAAAAGTCGTAAGGTTTTTAATCTATCCTGGCAGTATTTTTGTGTATGAAATGTTTATCATTAATACTGTTAAATAACATAAAATAAAACTGTTAAATCACGAATTAACTGAAAGGAATCTTACCCCTCCCCCTCTATTTTTTTATCACCTTCTGTCTCTCTCTCTCTCACACACACACTGCATTCACTAATTTCAGTTCGCCTTTCGTAATTCCAACCGCCAAGAACCGACTCAATTGTTCAAGTGCGGTAGATAGCAAGAGAACGTCGTCCATTGTTACTCCCGCTTTTCCCCCCACTCGCGAACGACTCTTTGCTCCAGACACTCACTAACAAGAATAGAGGAAACGAACGGGTTCGCGAACGAATCTCCGAAGCGTGAACGGCGCACAGTGCAAGAAACAGATGAAGAACGCAGGGAGCTTCGTCGTTGGTGGAGGCAAGCAGTTCGGGATGACAGTAATGACACGGAAGAGCAAATGCACCGGAATATTTGTAATTTTATGCAGCATTCGTATCGTTTTATTGGATCGCGATAGGTTATTGCTCAGAGCAGAAGAATTTACGAGGTCAGTTTAAGACCGGTATTACACGATTGTATTTAATAATAAATTTATTGTAAAAAAACCAGTACAAACTGCGTATGACCACGTGGAGGACAATACACTAATTTACTCTCCGGAAGCAAGCAAGGGACCATCCCATCAATTCCGATCAAGAGCCCTAAGGCAGAGGCGGATTCAAAAATTTCAGCAAGAATTCCTAGATAAGATGAAAAGTTAGCTACGAGTTATAATACTAATAGAATGTCAATATGTTTGTAATTTAACGCAAAAAAATTACATGTACAAATTATTATCGAACTATCGATTATTCTGAGTATAGTGTTTAAAAATCATAAGAATTGAAATAACACTAAATTCACGATTCTATGTCATGTCATGTCATTCTATGTCATGTCTATGATCAAATATGTCGTAGATATATAATGATCATAGTTGAACTATGATTAAAGCTCCTGTATTACACGGTTATATCTTTGATCATAGATATGTGACCGTGTAATACCGACCTTTAACTGATCTCGTACATCCTCGTGTTTCCGGCAATAACAAATCACGATCCAATAAAACAATACGAAAATTGCATAAAATTACAAATATTCCGGTGTATGAGAGACCAGGTGACTGCGCTCGTATGTCCTGATTTTTTTTTTATCAATGAAAGAATAAACTTATCTACCAAATCGTGCAATAAAATATGGAGCTTTTGTGGTTAATATATGAATAAAATCATGTTGGAGTTGTATGGATCCTCATGGACAGAGATTCTGATAGTACTGTTGTAAATACAATCTAAGAGATACGATATATAAAAGACTATCTCACGTGTCAAAAATTTAATTACAAAACAGTACAAAATTTGCCTTACATTTCCGGACAATTAGGAAATAATTCAACGAAAGCAGTGGCAAAACTAGAGAACACTAGTCATACTTTTAAGGATTTCCAGATTCTAATACGCCATAAATCATTAATTACCGTTAAAATGACTATTTTTTTATATAAAGAGAAGATATGTAACATTATTCAATTTCATATACTATGATTGACTAGTGTTTGGCATACTCATACTATCTTAACTAAATACTCCTCAATGTACATCTTGAAGTGAAAATTTTTATGACTGCATACTGTACATTTTTGGGGGCGGGGAAAATCCTATTTTTTATCCGCTGACAGGTAATTTTCAAAAAGTCATAAAAGTAGAATGATATAGAAAAATACAACTCAAATAGATCTTGAATAAAAGAATGGTTTTATTCTAGAAACAAAGGTCCCATTCTTCCGTAGATTCTTATGATCATTTAATGGTAAATGTTTCACGCTCAGTACTCATATTTGTATTTTAAATTCAAAGTAGTAAATATTCTAACATTAAAAATTGTATTTTAAGATCTGTATAATATGCAGTTTCAGTTACATTTATGTGTGTTGTAAGAATGAAGTGGGAAGATATGTTCTAAACAAAAGTATACGTTTATAAGGAGAATATATTTGAATGTTTTATGTCATTCTTGAGCATTAGATATACGTCTTCGGAAATGTTTGGGCTCTGTGCCTGCGCATAATTGTCCTTTATTTATTTGGCAAATTAAAATATTGGATGCTTTTATATTTCATTCAATACACGTTAACGATAAGATTTCGGCATTTAAAACTATTATCAGTGATGAAAATTTTAATACTTATGTGCACCGTAAATTGATTAATTTGAGTCATAATTTAATATTATATACATTTTACAGCATTGACAAAAAATTTCTGTAAAAATTTGTGAAGAAAATAGAAAACCCGTTTACAATTCATGAAGAAATACATAAAAACTGCAATAACCCATATCAATCCATCAAGTAATTTTTTTTTAGTTTTTACTACTTTCTTTTTTGAATAGAAATAGAATAAATTGCATAAGAAATTTTAAACAGAATTCTTGAAAAAATATTGCAGAATTCTTTTGTTATACGTAATTAAGGTTAAAAATATTATATGATTAGCAGTTATGTCAACCTATTGAGATAAATATTAATATGGTAGAAACTTAAGATGATTTTTTTTTCTGTAAATGTTTTATACTCATCACATATTAAATAAAAGCTTTTCAACAAACTTTCCTTTAATACTACCCTTCACTGTAACGAATCTTAAGCCCAGGAAAACATTACTTAATAAGACTTAACGCACACAAAAGTCCTTCCGGGGACTTCAAAGAGTAATTCATGTCTGCATAACAAACTATACTGACGTAAAGCACTAACACCTATTACCACCCCTTGGGGCACACCACCACATCTATCGACGGTCCGCACCCTTCTAAATACGCATTAGTAGAATTAATCCCGTAACAACCCATTGTCAAAACGTAAAACATTGCTCGGAACGCGGATCCTCCTCCAGCATGAATCTTAGCACCCCTTAGTGCCGTTTTCGTACAGCAAATCCCACGGCTTGCGTGGGAGAGGATCTTGAGAAAGTCGCCCTGAGCAACTCAAGGGGGTTCCCCTCTCGGTCGAGCAACGCCGCGCTGCTGGTTGCGTCTTCTCCAATGGCCGACTCCTTCGCCGTTCCTTTGTTTACGGAAGCTCGGCCACCGCCATTGAACGAACAGATGAAGGAAACCGAGGCGAAAACTTGACAATATGGTAAGAAGGGGAGGAATATGCGGTTCTAGGTTTCTGCGGAATTTGTATTCATGAGTGAAGAATAGTTTTCGGAGAGTTAATGGAAGTTCTGGAAATTCAGGATTATTTTTTAAATCTTCCATAATATATTTTATGTAATTACATTTATGCCATAATCTCTGGAGAAAAAATTAGTGACATAATGAACCGTATGAAACCTTAGTTACTCTTTTTTCTATGCTTTGAAGTCAGCGTGCACGTCTCAATATATCGACTATCGATACATTGGTCGACCCGAACACTATATGAAAGCAACAGCATATTGCTTAAAATGAAGGTAAAAAATTACCTGTGCACGGGTCTAGTTTTAGTACAAAAGTTAATACACAATATTCACTTAAAACTAAGTTATAATTATGTAAACCAAAATCTAAAACTAAATTTCATTTATACAGAGTTACTCTCTCTTCAAATTTTACGTCAAAAAGCTGTGTGAACACAAATCTCTAAATTGCTTAACAAAGTCACCAAGGAATCGAAACTACAACAGCAACACCTTTTCAAATTATAAATTGAAACAGTATTGTAGTTACTCCACCAGGCTATAACAATTACTCATATAATAGATATGTTTAATTTGAAAATTCTCAACATGACACTAGCAATTATCCCATTGAAAATTAAGTTTTGACTCAACTTGGAGATTAAATTACAATTATGATATGCAAATAGTTGTAGGTGATGAGCATGTCAATGTAAAATAGGTTACTTGGTGTCATGTGAGAATATTGATCAAGTTTTCATTCTGTTGACTCTAAAATAGAACAAACGTTGTGGTATCTTATTTCCCAAAATCGAACTGTGATAACACTAAATGTATATACAATTCAAATTCATTCATTTATTTACTCCAAACTAACTACTACGAAAATTTCATGTATCGCTGTATCTTCTTGAATGTAACTGTTTTAAAACAATTATTTTTCTCCCCTTACACTTCAACTATTGCAAAAAAATGAAAAACCATTACAAAGATAATTTTTTGGTCTCTGGATATGGCGTAATGTTACATTCTAATTATTTACCATTTCTTTTAAATTGTGTATACTGTAATGATATAAAATAATGCGATTGAGGAACATTACTGTAGAAGACGCATTACGGAAGCAATGTTGTACTGAGACGAGCACACTGACTTTCATGCATCGAACGTTTCATGAAATGCGTAAAAATTGTTACGCGGAAACATGTTTCATGCGACGCAATGATTCTATTGGATTTGAGTTCAAAAGACATTCCAAGGCTAGAATTCCGCAGAAATGAGGCTAGAAGAAGTGGTGGAAAAGTATTCTTGAGAGTGATACTAGCGATTAGAAGGAAATTGTTCTTGGACTAAGTGAGGGATCGCGTACCTATAATTGTAGCACAATTATCCATGATCAGCGAGAAAATGTTTGTTGTTTGCAGAGAAATATTTTCATTAGTTTCAACTTTCATTCATTATAAAAGATAAAATAATAGTATAGGATGTAGGGTTTCGTCGGTCTACACATTATTATTTCTTTAATTCATTGTTGTATTTGTAAATGGGCATTGTAGCGTGCTATTGGAGCTTATCTACATGGAGCGATAGGAGGTAGGAGGTGGGTGGTAGCGGTTATCTAGTTTTACCAACAAATTGGCCCACGTGGAGGTGTTAGTAGGAGTAGTTAGTAATAATAAGAGTTACTATGAATAGTAGTAGGTGGATAGAAGAAGGGGTATGTTGCTTTTCAATTGTCACAACACTATATAAAATTGGATATTGAAGTAAAAAGCTACAAAAGTGTTTTCTGACTTGAACTCGAACTGACTTGCATGCTCACCCCTGAACCACCGGAGGTTCTTACGTTCTTTTACATTTGCGTGCACTGCACCTTCATTCTTTTGTGTCTTGCACTCTTTGTACGAAATACTCTTCAGGGTTGAACTGTGCTAATTTTATCGTTCATTTGCACATCACTATAAAGCAGTTGGCAGCACTGCATCCAACAAGTGCGAGCCAACTGAGGACTCGCTAACAACATCCCTTGACCACTATCAACCCTTCTCCCTTCTTCGACGCCCTCGGTGAACCAACCCTATTCGACTTCCTTCACCTCGCCTCCCCCGCACCGAGAACCACCCCCGAGCGACGCGAGAGGGCTGATTAATGAGAAGCGCTCCTTTTCCTCCCTCGTCGAAGGGATGGAAGTGTCAAGGAGAAGGGGTGGTGAGGGTTAACCGGCCAGCCTCCCTCAGGGCACGGAAGGGTTGAAAGGGCGTAAGGAAGGTCTGGAAACTCGAGAAATGTCTGATTCCAAGGTAGGGGATGGTTGATCTCGTTGTTAGGATTTCAACTGTTTGATCGCACAGTCATTTGTTTCCCAATGGCGCGGAACAAGACTTGAACAACAGAAGGTAGCAATATTTATTCGACAATAACAGTGAATAGTAGGCGAGGGGGATTTGGAGTAACATAATATTAACTCATAAAATTCTAAAATATGCCAGAAGGGGAAATATGGAAGAAATCGAATTCCTAAAATAAAGAAATAGAATTCCTAAAATAAACTCTCCTCACAAGGGTTTTACTCCGGTTTTTCTTTGGTTGGAGGAGGATTTTTATTCAGGCTCTCTAGGATCTTGCGAGGGGATGGCTTATATTGAAATAATGTATTTGGAATTTTAATACTAACAATCTACAAACATTATTTTCCGAATAATCTATTGTTTATAATAATGTGTACTTGTGAAATAACTTTCATTAAATACAAATTTGTTGGTATTGAGTTATGTTATACCGAACTATTTTCATCCCCATCTTAGAAATGTGCTGAAATGTAAATTCCGCCTCTGCCTTAGGGTCCTTGATGGGAATCGATGGGATGGTCCCTTGCTTGCTCCGGAAAGTAAATTAATTTATTGTTCTCCACATGGTCATACGCAGGGTCAACTTCCTGTTCAACAACATTTTCATCTAATCGTACTTGATAAATGTGTTACAAGCACTTCCAAAGCTATCGACAGTATCAATGTCAGTTTTGCATGAATTACTATAGCTGTCATGTTTCATTGGACTTTCTACTTTCAATCCTGATCATCGTTAAAATTGAATATATTTTTTTATTCTTCCATTTTATTCTTCCATTTCTATTTATTCTTATCGTTTGCAATACAGCGGTAACCTTCTGTACGTGTAGGCAATCCGCTATACAGACTCGTACCTACTACGGAGCAAACGAAGAACAACTTCCAAGTTCTAACATCAGACTGATTTAATGTTGTATCAATGATAAACTTCATAGAAACCAATCAAATCAAAATCATAAGATAAACTTTTAGTTTTTCAATCAAATGATTCCAAGGTGCCCCAGTGTCACTATAAAGCGTACACTATTGGACAAATAAGCAGACGAAGAAAACTCTTGAATTATGTCTTTTCTTAAAAAAAAACCAATTGTCTCTAACAAAATTACAAGTGACAGGTATGGGCGGTATTGATAACACGAGGTTACCAAATCACTTAAAGAGTGATGTACGTAATATACTTTCTACCATATCAGATAATAAAGTGTTTTTTTTCGAAAACCTTAATGAAGCACGCGAATAATGGCCCGCATATTCTTCTAGATTTGAACAAAACTCGAAACAGGAAAAAAATATTAAAGATAATTATTTTTTAGTAGAACACTTTTAAAAAGACGACATTTTATGAGCATATTAATCACTACTAATGCTCTGATATTCCATGAAATATGCTTTCTGTAGTTTCGTGTTAAGTAGTATGATTTTAAATTCACGGAATTTGGGAACCCAAGAACGACTGAGTAAGAAAAAAATGCGAGACATTAATTATAAACTCTGTCTTGATGGGGGGAAAAGCTACCACGAAAAATCATTAGTATATCATTTCTTTCACCTCGCGTATCACGAAAAAAGTACTCAAAGATAAAAATCAAGTCAAACAAAAAGTTTGGTAGGTGCGTACGAAGACTGAATGTAACGACTATTATTTATTTATTTTATTTTTTATTTTTTATTTTTTATATTTATTTTTTATTTTTTTATTTATTTTTTATTTTTTTTATTTATTTTTTATTTATTTATTATTTTTTATTAATTATTATTTTTATTTATTTTTTATTTTTATTTATTTTTTATTTATTCATTCATTCATTTGCATACACACACACTCATACACACACGAAAAATCTTATGGTCCTTTTATTTATTGTCTCTATAACCTGTGCCGTAGCATATTGTTACATCCAGTGTTTAAAACTTTATTCTTTCTTTTTTTTTTCTGTCGTCTTTCCTTCAATACCTCCATTTGACCGTGTAGCCGTCTGGTAACTTGGTTGAACTCATTCACTGCCTTTGAGACGTTGTTCGTCTCTACCTCTAGTCGTGCGCATCTTTTATCTATATAAGTAAAAATTAAATACTCTTCATTTGTATGCGCATCACCTGAGAACAGCAGGACCGATTTAGCGATTTTTTTAAATGTTCATAATAATCGAAATAAGATTTTTAGTGAAAGAAAAATTGGAAAAGTTGCCCGAAAAATTGGAAAATTTGGGAAAAATTGAAAGTACTTTTTTTATGGGATTTTTGTATGAACTCAAGACTATAACTTACGATTCGAAAGATGGATATGCGTAATTCTTGTTTTGTTTTCTTCGTTTTGGTAATGGAAACGTTTTCAGAAAAAAATATGGATAATTGTAAAGAAAAGTCAGAAAATTCGTACAAACTGCAAACATCATAATTTTTGTATGCACTCTCGATCAACTGACGTTCTTAAAGAATTACGTTTTAGTCAAGAAACAATATTTTTTACTACGTAAAAGAACGTTGGGTTAATATTACAGTTCTCGACAATGTTTTATGTTCTACTTTAAACGTATTTATTAATTTTTCTAATAAAATTCACTATTTCTGAATCTCTTACAATACGTCCAACAATGTATTTGCATTTTATCACAGAAGACGTTTTTTGCATTTTATGTTATTTGCAAAAACACTGGGCGAAATACAGTGAGTATATTTTTCTTTATTTGTGTAATAATTAGGAATCTTTACGATACAAAAATTTAGTTTGTTTCAATGCTTGTCGTGAAATAATAATTATATCAGTCATATCTCTCTTATACGTATCGTTGTTAAGTTAGTAGTTGTTTTACTCCTTGTATCTTTTGCATGCACGTGGCCTATTGTTTTCTCCTTGAATACAGTTGATCTTGAACATTACCACTCAAAGAATAAATTATCAATATCCATCGCAATAATGTTGAGTATTTATTGAGAATTTGTTTCGATTTATTCTTTTGCTTTTGTAAATGTGTTTAATGTTTTTAAAAATTATTTAATAACCAAGTAACAGGAAATGAATGTAATACATGACTCGAAATTTCACATTGATATTTCTGAAAGGACATTGCTTTCCAGCCTCGACAAATTAAGATTCGTACGATTGATGCAAGAAAGTGAAAAGGGTGTTTCATTAATTGGTAATAATTACATCAATGTTACCTAGTGCAGTGGCAAAACACAAGTTCTGGAAGTAATTTATTTCATTAACATACGCATTGGTAACGTTGGTATGCATATACAAACAATTTAGAGAAAAATAGTTTGGAATGTTTACAAAAGACAGATCTGAGAAATACATGTTTTTACTAGAAAATAATTCATAATAGTAAAGACGTGCAACAAATCAGGGCGTTTTATGTAACAGGGCTATGAATTATACGGTGCAGCGAAAACCTATTTTAGCTTTTAGATTAAGTTTAATCTGATGCACTCTGCGTTCAATGGTGTACGTGGTGAATCATTTTAATGTATCAATAAGGATTTTTTTCTCTAGATGACTTAGCACGGGCGCATCCCGTCATATGGGGGTTTGGAGGTAGAACCCCCAGCGAGCAGAGAGAGAGTCTTTTAATATAACTTCAAGCGCAGCGCGCCGAATCAGCATTGTTTGGGTCACATATTCCCCGAAGTCTTTCAATGTTTCTTAATAATCTATATTTCTTTCACAGTTCAAGTTAAATATTTATTTTTTCTATCACTTCCCTCGTTTCCTATGCAATCAAATAATACATGTTTCACGTTATCTGCACTATCCCTTTTATTGGTAGATTTAATTATTTCCTCCCCACAGATTCACGCATCATTACAGCAAAGTAAACCCCACCGTATCTCCGAAACGATACTCCCAGCCTTTCACCAACCACGAAGAGGAAACCCACAGCGATGAAGAGTAGCCCTTTGCTTGGTCAAACCCAACCCTCCTTCGACGCAACCCCTCGCAAAGTACACTCATCAGCCCGCGTATACCTTTGCGGAAGTTGCAGTTGTCGACCGGTCTATCTTAATTAAACCCAGCGAGAAACTGCCTGGTCCTTGAGTATCTGTGAAAGGATGGGGATGTTGGTTTTGTTGGCGAAGAAAGGGTTTGTTTGGAGTGCGTGGGGGTTGGGGGGATAGTTGAGTGGTGGAAGAATGGTTGAGTGTGGGATGCAGGATAGAGGGAAGCTGCTCCGGAGGCACAAGGGATAGCACATTTGCTCGTCACCTAATCGTTCCGGGTTCAATACCCGGTGGGGATAGAAAAAAATTGCAGCTTTTCACTTCACTATCCACCTCCTACTACTCCTAGTACAAACTACGCGTACTAAGACCTGCACGTGGGCCAAATTGTTGGTAAACCCAGCTAACCGGCACAACTGTCAACAATAGCCTTCCTAATTCTATCACCACTTGTAGATAAGCTTAAAGAGCACGGTACCTTTCCCATTTACAAATGCAATAATAATAATAATAATAATAATAATAGACGGCTGACATTGTAGAATCAACAAACTTCAAATTATATTATGACAGGTCAATAATCTCGGACCGTACAATTCATAACAACAGACCAGACGTAGTGCTAAAAGATGAAGTAACAAAGACAACCTATTTGATAGACATTGCTGTGCCAAATACTCACAACCTTCAGAAAACAATGCAGGAAAAATATCAGAAATACAGTGACCTTAAGGCAGAAATATGGACATGGAACATGGAGAGAGTTTACATCGTGCCGGTAGTAATGTCCTCTACAGGAGTCATCCCTATCTCCCTCCACAATAGTATTAGCATGTTAAAATTGCGTAAGACCATTTATGTACTACTTCAGAGAGCTCTTTTGCTCAACACATCAAGAATAGTCAGAAAAATTTTGGATCATCCAGAATGAGTGTGCTTGGTGTAGCCCGTACCTCACTACGACCAGCAGAAACAGCTAAGATCCTAAACGGAATAAAATAATAACAATAATAATAATAAATGGGAAGATATTTGACAACATCCGGGTAAATTTTTATTGATGCGTTTGTGGATATTACTATGGGTTATACTCGACACTTGCTCAATTACCGATAATAGTTAAGCATACACAAGATCGTCCGGAGTACCTGGATGGTAATGGTACACAGTTGTAGAAGGCAAACAAGTGTTGTTGTGGTTCACACCCCTGCGGTCAAAGCTAGTGATCCCGAGTTCGATTTAGGGCGTCATTTTCATTTGACCATAGTCATCAAAATCTTCATATTTCTATTTTCTTGGGGTTTTAGGGTTCCCCGACATCAAGGTCATTAGAGGTATTTTTTTTCATGTTTAGGTATACCGAAGAAACGTGTGCATTATCAATCATCCGATTATGAAGAAGGACCAATTTGTAGCATTCTAGATTTCAGAACTGTATTGGTGCTGTTTAAGTCTGGAAGAATGAGTATGTCCGAAACTTAGCAGAAGCGAATATTCCTGTTAAAATGTTTAACAGGATCAAACTCACAGAAATGTCAATAAATATTATTTAAACACATCGTCCAAAAATTGAGATGATGAGAGGCGACGCTGAACATTTTATGTATGTTAATCCTACCTATATTGAGTGTAAAAAATTATAACAATTTTTACAATATTACAATATTTGGTAGAGTACGTTAGAGGCTGTCAACTTATTCGAACACGTGGCTTCTCTGGGACATATATTTGATGTCACGCCTCCCTATTACATTACAATGGAGTACAAAAGTAAACGCTTCATTTGCTTCTTAAAAGTAACATAATAAAGTATTGTTTAAAGTATTCGAAATTTATTTTTGAACAATATGACTTTGGTACTTACATTTCACAATAATGTGCAATTCTATTTGGTTTATAAATACTACGCTCGCACTGCTTTATTAAAATTCATAAAATATAGAGTAATTTTCTTTTAGCTCTTTGTCAGCATCAGTGACAGTACTGGCAGTGTTTTCACGAGCTTGTAAAGTACAAAGGAATTATTTTTACAAGCTTTTATTTAGCTTGACCTGTTAGTTAGTATGTTTTGGCCAAATCTTGCAACCAGTTCCTCCCAACCACTTGAAAACACACACACTAAATGTAATGTAATATTATTGTTAACCCCCCTCACACACACAAAGTGTTTAAATTCTTTTTTACCTTACGAATTTATTCCGCGATAACTCCTGGCGAATTATTTCCGGGAAGCACCCCCTGAAATGCAATCCCTCTTTTCATGTAAATAAGTATAACGAATTGCTTAACCATCGCCTATTCATCACAACTTCTCATCTTATCATTATGGTCAGCGGAAGAACATCGTAAATATCCTTTTCAAAAGCGACCGTAATGATAAGATACGGTGCCGGAAAAGGTATCGCACGAATAATTATATGTTATTTACTTGTATTAAATAAAACTTTGTATTTAAAAAGTGGGTTTTAGTATTGAGAACATGTGATCACGCAAGATTAATTACTACGACCAATAAATTAACAAATTTTAATACTAAAAAGAATAAAATAAAATAAGAAATAATTTTTTTAAACAAGCTTTTATTTATTACTTTAAATATAAAATTTTATATCGCACAAGCTTTTTAATGATCTATATGACCATAAGAAGCACGATTAATGACACTCCACCACGCTATCAACTCTTAAAACAATATTACCAGTAAAGTTGAGAACAGAAGAATATATTTATGTTATGCAAATTATAAATATTTCACACTCGTTGTAAATGGTTAAAATTATTACAATTTGAAATGAAACATAAAATACTATATTCGTTAAGTTAAACAATATTCATGCAATTAAGCAAAACAGTTTATAATCTATAAATATTGTAATCATGGAATCATTTTTCATACTTCGTGCGTTTCCGTACTTTCAATCCAGCCAGCTCGAGGATTGCGAAGAAGCACGACGTGGCAACTATGTACGCTGACTGACTGTCCGTGAGCAAGGGGGACCGATCGCGTGCCGGTAGTATATACGGGGAGAGTTGACCAACCCAAGAGCAAAAATTGCCCCTCCCCTAAATGAATTCACCTCACACCACCAATCATGTACAAGGAGAGGAAGTTATACTCCACATGGGTGGCAATAATTATCCACACGCAGGGGCCAGCATTCGAGAACCAAGAGCCATTTTTATTAAGAAGTATTTTTAATTTTTAATATCGAAGTCCTTTTCAGTCAACATAATTTTTCGAAACAAATGAAACAAAATTAAAAATAAAACAAACGTAAAAAATATTGTAACTTGGAAGTGGCCGAAATATCAATTACCTGTTTTGAAACAGATGGACAACGTACATACGAACGAAGCAAGTTAAATAACAGCTTGTACTTAAACACATACATTATAGTTAGAAAAAAATGTTAAATATTCTTCTAATGAGTCAAATATCCTTTTCTAGCTCTGGATGCCAATATATATTTTTATTTCTACTTTTTCTGTTTGTTTTTTTAGTTTTAATTTAATCAATCGACGTGCTATACGCCAGCAAGCTCCCTCGCGGGCTACACGCCCAGACGCTTCATGCCATTTCGCCCAAGCGTAGGCAACTGTCATCGTCAAATATGTGTTGTTATCCGCAATCCAATGTTTTTCTTGTGAATAAATACCACGAAATTCTCATTATTAACGCAGTTCATTGTACTTTAAGTAAAATTTCTATAGAGCCAAAGTTCGAGTCGAATCATGTATTGAAATAGCGTTCCATATTTGTCCTCATTATTTGTCCACATATTCGTCGTATTCGTGAACAGAGGTGAACAGGCGAATTCGATTCCCACATTTTCATATTTTCATCTGCCCCTCCGGTGGCTCAGGGCTAGCATACTTGCTCGCCACTAAATCACTCCGAGTTCAACTCCCGGCGGGACCAGAAAATAATTATAGTTTCTCACTTCATATCTGTGTCAATTGAAAAGCAATCGTATAATCTCCTCTCCTTCTATTCTCCTCCTACTCTTAGCATCACAACTTCTACTAACACTTCCAAGTGGGCCAAGTTGTTGGTGAACCCAACTAACCGGCCCACCTACTAACAATAACCTACCCCCCTACCTCCTATCACCTTATGTAGATAAGCTTCATTAACACGCTACATTTCCCATTTACAAATACTACAACATTTAGCCTTCGTGTTCACAACATACTACTCATCCGAAATTCCCGTTATTTTACTTTCGCTCAAAATAATTTATGACAACTCATTGAATACCAAACTGCCAAGAAAACAATTTTCCCACATACTTACTATTACTTCTGTCCTATCTGTTTTAATCCTACAGAAGACTCCTCATCATATTCAGGTATACCTGCAAAAAATAAAAAGAATATTTTAATTGAACTAGGCATTCAGTCATATCATCAATTACTAATATTCTACAAAACATTTTAATTGCATATCAACACTTATCATTAGATTAAGTTCAACATTAGAGCATATCTAATACATATAATACAATCGAATAACTTTACTATCTTATATACTACTAATATATCTCACAACACACACCAATTCCCAACAATTTCATCAAATTACGTCTTTTTAAGGATGACGGCAATAATATTTCATCAAGCTAACTCTTCGAGTGTAATTATACGATTGATGAAATTTTATTACACCTATATTAGAAACTTATATTTATTATAAATTTTACAACTCGAACGATGTTATAAGGAAAGAATAATTACAAAGAATTTTAAAAAAAGTGGATTTTTATATTACGAGTGCGTACTGGAACACATGCATTTCGTAACACACGAGTTTGCAATGTACAGCAATACCTGGCATAATTCGCTAAACGGTTGCAGATTAAAAAGCAAAACATAATAATGGGATCCAAAATAATCTACCTGTTTTTCAATAAACTAAACGAAAAACCTTAATTATCGGAAGAAATACGACAAAAAAATTACTTCAGTATGACCACGATAAGAACAAAGAGCTGTATTATTTATGCGGAAGAAAGTTAATCCTGTCAATTCCCATATAAAAAAAGAAAAATCAAAGCAAAACGGGGTTGGTGTTTATTTATACATTTTTTCAAAGATAGTAAAAAACAAAATTGCTCTTCTGAGATATACCCTCGTAATGTATTTCTCTGTTGCAAAAATCTCGGCGAATTGGGAAGATTTGTTCAAAATTGAGATCAATTTTTGTATTCTTACACGGTGCCAAAATAGCCCAAAAAATATAGAAGAAACTGTACGTATATGCATTAAAAATAATTCTGATTTAGCTTCTTTTCACGTCTCTTAATGCGGACGAAAGTGAATCCGAATTGATCCAAGCCAGAAAATACGAGGCACCGCCGCATAATCGAGGTCCACCATTGTTTCGGTCAACACGGCTGCTGGCCAATGCTTGCCCCCCCACCCGTCTCGCAATAGCCGGCCAAAGGGCAAGGTCTGAGGGTGCGAAGGACTAGCAGACCCTTCCCTCAGGCGACCAATAGCAGCGCGAGAGCCCGCCCTCACCGCTGACACTATCATCCCCTCAGGACATTGTTCACGCAGTTTTCAATCCGCTTTACAGTGTAGGTTGAATTTAAATCACTAAAATATCTGAGATCGGTATAAAAAACATGTACTTATTGTGATTTCAACTCAAAAAACATACTTCACCGTTCATTCAAATAAAATACATGCAATTATAATACACTGCGTCTTATGCAGAAAACACTCATTTTCAAAAAACAACTAGCTTTTAAATCACGAAAGTGATGGAATTGTTCTTTGATTCGTAGTAAATTTTCCGAAGTATTTTCACTATATCTATGTGTCATCGGATATTACAAAAACATATTTCCCTTCTTCCGAGGTGTGATGCGTAAATTACGAAACCGTCACATTTTTACAAGCTCTCGTGCTCAAAAGAGTCAAGGGAGTTGCTGGATATTGTTAATACTATGCTACTAACTGATAAGTTGAAATTAAATCATGTTTTTTTTTCATTGTAATTCATAACGTTATAAAACAATTACAATAAAATAAAGAAAATGATTATACTCCTCTGTGATTTGACTAACAAGAAGCGCTTGTCACACCTTAAACGGTCGGTTTTTTTTCTTTTTTTTTGTGGGGCTTTACGGCTCGAACGACATCAAAGGTCATTGGAGCTCTAAAAACTTGTACAGGTAGAGAAAATACAGTTACGCACTAGGGAGAGCCAACATAACTCTCCCCGCGTGTGGGACTCGCCGAATGACTCAGCCATACCCACTAAAAACCCTCCTGATCTACAACACACCAAAACATATCTCAAAACTAAATATGAAAACATCATATGAGGGGAGGGAACAAAAAATGAGGGGGGGGCATATCATGAGGGGGGACAAAAATGACAGGGATGAAAAAAATGAGGAAAATGAAAGAGACCCTAACCTTAATAGCGTCGGGATCGAAAAGAACAAGAGGTGACCAAGGAAGGTTAGGAAAGAGAAAGGAAGGAGCCTCGCACAAGTAAGTGGAAGCAATGCCAGACTCAGGAGAGATGACAGTTTGCCGCGAAACTACTGGAATCGTACTGACATTTCTCTGGAGTAGAAGAAGGGAAACCCCAGCTGAAAACCTCACCTATCTCAGCGGTATCCAGGAAGCGAAGACGCTAGCAAAATACCACCGCTACCGGCATATTGCGAATTATTGTTGACCATGTTGAAGTTCTTTGTCTTCTTAGCATGTGCGGGTTGATTTACAATTCTTTCAAAAATAGAATGTGACAAAAATTATACACGAAAAAACAAGGTAAAAATGGGGAATAAAGAACGAATCCTGGAAATTTACACACAAAATCCAAAACCTGAAGCAAGTGAAGTCTTAGGAACGTAGCTAGTTGCACGAAATATTTTGAGGATAATTAGACGTAATTCGCATCGTAATAATCCGCCATATATTCCTTAGTGCGAGGTTAGATGTTAAACTTCGAAATTGTTGAGCTCACGGAGAACATTATTTAAAATTTGTTTTAAAAACTGCAACACATATTTAACTGTTCACCCCACAAAAAAATTCCATTGAACAAAGAAACAAAACATTAAGAAACAAAAAAAATCTACAAGAATTTCAATATGAAGTCGTGACTTGGAGTAGAATAGTCAATTAAATGGTTTTCATTTTCAAAATACGAAGAATATTGCTTACTGTTTTTGAGCATTATGAAAAAAATGCAGACAAGAATTAATTATTATGTATTTCAAACACAAAGTGAATATTGCCAGTATATTTAAATTCGTCACGTTTGATTGAAAACAATTAAAAATTTTCTTTAATTAATTATACAAATACGTAGAAAAATTCATATTTATTTTTGTTCTGTAAATGAGACTTTCGTCTGTATTATTCGTACCCATCTAAGTACATGACAAAAGAGAAATACTTATTACCACGTAATTTGATTTATTGAAAATGGTTCTGTATGAGCTCATTATTTGTACGTTCGATAACACAATTCATAATACAACCCAAACTATTTCATTAACTCATTTTACTTATCATTTTTATGCATAATTCTATAGTAAGATAATTCAGCGTTGTCATTTAACAAAATTAATTTGTTCCACAATCTATAATTATTAAATACATTAAATTTTGATTTAATTGTGTTAGGAAATAATTCCTCTTACAATTTAGGCATTAATATATACGTATTTACACAATATCCTTCTCAGGAGAGAGTATTTACTCCCTCAATATATTAAATTGTGACATGTTCGCACCGACAGAAACTGAATTAATTTTCTATATCCTGAGGCAGTCGCTCTGTCAATACAATTTCCTATGCCATCTCCCAAACGCGAGTATTCGCACGTAATAAAAAAAAAGACATAGCGACTGCTCGGGCATTTTTCAGATCGTCAATTTTTTTTCGTGCTCCCCCACTCGCAGCCAATGAGGACGCGCGTAGGAATCTCTCACGCCTCCTCGTTTCTTCCCCCGGTGGTTCGCGCGCCGAGTTCACCCCCCCCCACCCCCCCGTGCGTGGTGGGGTGGCAGCCCCCGGAGAAACGAGAGCGCCGCCCTTGGTTGAGGGTGTGAATGTGTGGAGGGAAAGTGTCAAGACGAGGGTGCTGCGCCCAGGAATGATGGTTTTGACCATTAACAATGCAGTATTTTCAAAATTATACTGTAGATTACGTTTTCAATTTTTTTCCAAATAAAATTAATAATTCAATACTTACGACCTCTCACGGACGAAAAGTTTATATTTTGCGATTAAAAACTCCAAACGTTTCGACTTCCGTTTGAAGTAGTCGACAGGCCGTTCAAATTATAACGAGAAACATAACATAACATTTGAAATCGATATTAAACATAAATATAAACACAGAATATGAAAACTAAATAGCAGACACTACACAGACATGTTATAATATTGTATTATTACACATATGTTATGAATTGTATAATGTAATGAATTATACATGTGTTATAATATTGTATTATAAATACACGATAGCTTTTCTGTGTCTGTGCGTTAATTCAAACTCCCATGTGTATTTTTTTATAAATATATTTTCTGTTCTGCTACGTTTGTGATGTTTAACTTCTTTCTCCAACATTAATCCACCAAGTGATCATTATTAGTGTCATGTGAGGTTACTACACTTTAACTGATTTTAAATTTCGTTTATGCACCTGGATTCTTGTTATTAACCCTCTCTTTGTTTAACCTACGTAGCTAGCACTACAATCTTTGCATTTTATTTTGTACACTACATCGTTAGTATTCCTATCAACCCTTACGCTACCAAATAATTTATTTTATTATAAATGTTGAAATCAATTTCATATTTTTAGACTTTCCAAATAGTTTTCGCGACTTCATTTTCGTAAAGATATTAATTTTTCACGTACATAATTGTTTTCTACGACCAGAAATTTTTGTGGTATTCGACTGTCAAAAAATATTGCAAAAGAAACTAAGTGTGATAAAAAAAGGAATTGAATATGGAAAGCTTACCATCATTGAACAGAAATGCATGCTTCAAGAAAGTAAACAAAGACCATTGGCTATATGTTCTCAGAGTACAACACAAAGCTAATTTATTGTTCCATTACATTATTAACATCTACTATTGTATGTTCTCAAGATCTTAGTTTGTTATCTCCTGAGAAACGAAGCAAAACGTTGAGAATGTATTCTAAATATTTGTGATGAATATCTACGAACAAGAATCGTAAGATATAATAGTATTCTAATTTAAGGTTGTATTCATAATGTTTTATAATATATTATATCAAATACTTTGGTACTACAGCGCATTATTAAATTTCTTCAGTGGTTCGTCCAAACCATCAGTTCTTGGTTGATGGTTTGTCTATGAGTGTTTACACGAGGGTGGTGTGCCCAGGAATGATTTATATTTTTCCAAATACTTTGTTGGTAGGGGAAGATGTTATATCGACTCCAAGGATAGAATCTCCCTCTCTCAACATAAATAATGTTTTAAATGCAGGTTTGTTAGAACAAGGTTTTATTTGCGGATGTCAGCAAACCTGTTTTGAAGTTGAATAGGAACAGAACGTGACGCCAGACAACTGACTGAATTGAGAGTTCTCTGTGAACTGCGTATCTCACGTATGCGGTGGAGACGTAGCGTTCGTGGTAGCGGTCCGGTACTCTTCTGCTTGCAGATACCGGCTGTGAAGAACTTTGGCGTCGCGTCTTGCGTAGAGCTCCGAATCCTTGGGCGTCGCGTCCTGAGGGCAGGATTTTCCTCAGGGTTGCAGCGCCGTCGAGGTCGAGCTTCGGAGTTGCCTTCTTGAACGTAGGTTCTCCAGAATCCAATGTCGATGAAGTTTGAGTAGATTTCTGGTAGCGGAGTGTGTCTCACGTTCAGCGTTTTATGGTTTCTTCAAAACCGTTTGAATATGCGTCCCAAATCGTGGAAGTGCATATTATCAATTGCAGTCGCCAGAATGTGGTTCGGAATTCAACTTGGAATTCTGTGTAGCGAGGTTTTGACTTGGAGTGTCTCGGAGCAGGATATTATGGTGCGTTCAGCGAGACTAAGTAAGGCAGAAGATAATGTTTGGTTGCTATCGGGTTTCTTCTTGAGCGGAGACACCTGACGATCTAGGGCCATATCAGACCTGATACGCCCTTCGAGGGGCAGGTTTTGCGGGTGCCACTATGGAATATTTATTTGCTTACGGTATCCACGTATTTGCATACAGTGCTTTGCATAGAATCTGTAGTGGATCGTGCGTTTGTTTATGGTTCCTTGCATGGAGTTTGTTGGCCTTGGAATCTGTTGGCCATGTCTTTGATGTCATGATTCGAGATTCTCATGTACAGAAGGCTGTGTTGTTAGAGATCAGTAAATAAACAAATATGGCGAATGCTTTTGCAATTCGAGTCAAGTATATATGCGTGCTTTGTATCAACTACTATAATGCGTGCGAGCTTCGTTGACAGGCGTGAGCGTTATCTGGGGAGGAGTCGTATGAAGAAGAAGATGCGTATGTGTGACGTGCATACTTCTTCTAGTATGTAGGAAGGATACATTTCCTACAACTTCATTCACAACCGGTTTTGAATTTTGGGAGTAAATAATCGTTTCAGGGCAATAGATAGATAGGGCTCTAATGACCTTGGCGTTGACGATTACTAAAGCCCCACAAAAAAAAGCAATAGATAGATCAGGTTCTGACAACCTTTGAAGAGCGCTTTACCGACAAATTTGGGAATACATAGGGCACAATTGCGATCACGTGACATTGTGCGTCCATGTTGACGCTAACTTTCGTTTCGAATCATAGTAATTCGACATTTCGTTCATCCCAAGGAACGAATCGTTCTTCGTTCATCCCAAGGAACGAATCGTTCTTCGTTCATCCCAAGGAACGAATCGTTCTTCGTTCATCCCAAGGAACGAATCGTTCTTCGTTCATTCCCCAATTCTTAACTTAGAGCATCAACATGGCCACCATTGTCAGAACCTTACGTATCTGTCGTTTTGAATTACAATTGATATTTTGCTCCATTCATCTTCATTGCAGGGTCGGGTTTAGGATCTGTAGGTCTACAGGCTCAAGCCCTCCGGGGATGGGAGGCGTCGATTACTGTCCAGATGAATTTTGTAACAAGTTCCTTTCGTCCTTATTGGCACGTTGAACTTCAAAGTTTTCCAAATTTTAAAAATAATCATCTCTTTCGATTAGTTTTGTTTGCTAATGTCTGCCTCTGTTGAATGTTACACATCTCGCCGACTATTAAGAAAGAGACTAATGATGATTATCGACAAAAATATAGTTCCAGGAAGGTTTATCATTCAGTTGTGGAATAAGTATTGTTTTGTAATAGACTTGTAATGTTGTATTATTGAAGCAATAAAATACGCTACGAAGTAAATTTGGTGAACTACGCATTTCTCGTGATAAAATATGTGAATGCAATTTTCCCTAAATTAGAAATGTGATACCCACTAATAGGTAGTAAAGTTCTTTAGTACAGAAACTCTTATGTAAAGAAATAAACTGACAGGCCGAAGGCCTTAAAAATGTGTGTGGGGGTGGTAGCAAAGGGAGATTCTGTTCTATATTGCAGTATCCTACTTTGCCAAAAATTCGATGAGTTTTCTAGACATAAATAAATACGAAAGTTGATAAATCCTATTAATCTTTAATCCTGATATTCTACACAATCACAATATCAGATTCTGATATGTCTTGTAAGAAAGACGTGTGCACTCACATCAAATGTGCGTTTATAAAATCTTTACAACAGAAACATGACAGTGAACATACATAAAATGGTCAACAATTAGGATAAATCATATGAAAACTATACTTGTCCATATCATTCCCGAAACTTTTCTGACCCAGGTGGGAATCAAACCCGGGGTATATCTATGGCAGTACCATGGAGAGTACTAACCTCGAGTTACTAAGGGAGTTTTCCATTATGCTCGCACTTCACTAGGCGTTGCGGTATTTGTGAAGCGTATTCGTTGTAATTGACAAATTATTTCATGTATACACAAACATCACAAATACATTATTCACACATGGACCGAACAAGCAAATAATTCAATAATGCCCAACATGTTTTCTTATACCAATAGTGGACGGTATGTATTTGATATAATTGAAGAAACCTTTAAACTGTTTCGTCATTCCAACCCATAAAAATGTTCCAATCCAAAATATAGGTTAAAAAAACAGAATATCAACAAATCTCGATCACTCGCGCTCTACGGAACAAAACATGGCAATCCAAGAGTGGACGAAGGTTCACTCAAATATTTGCCTTATTTGATGTGCTACTAAAACCCGTCACCGACGAGAGGACGGTGACGGGTGTTCGCGTATTTGCTCAAATAGAGCAAATACAGACAAATAAATCCCATTCACTTGGCCATGTTTGGGTAAATATGGCAAATACACAAATAAACAACGCCAAATGAAGTTCTATTATTATTGTTTCTTCACTTCAAACTCTGTTCCTCGACTATCTAGCCACTTCCACAGTCCATTCCTTTTCATTCATCTATTTCTTTCTCATTTTTTCCCTTTTCCTTTTGCTTAATTATCTTTCCCTGTATTTACTATTCTTCGTCTCCTGTATACTTTCTCGTGTCTGTCTGTATACTTCCTAGTGTATTACAATATGTTGACCGTATCAGATTAGTGATACTGACTCAACCTCGAGGAGGTTTGGCTCATCTACCACATTGGTAATCCCCTTTATGTTTGTCTCTTATTACCCCACTCTTTGCCATGAATTCTTTAAAATCATTATAACCTTATTCCTCGTTTATATGTTTCGTCCTCTTTTGTGCAACCAATAACATTTTAAACCAGTTCGCCCGTTCCGGTTCATTGAATTCACAATCTTACGTAATATGTTCAACATTGTCTATACCTTTTCCACTTTCACACTTATCATCCATCCACGCTCATATCTCCCTTCTTAATAACATTTGCATCAAATAATTTTGCCCATCCTTTCCTCCCAAGTGAAGTGCCGGCATTACATATCACGTAACGGAAAAAAAGGATTTCAAGGAAATAAAAAGACCAGTTTGAGATAGTACCACGTGGTTTAATTGTTGTGTGCTATTGAAGTTAATCTACATGGGGCGATAGGAGGTAGGAGGTGGGTGGTAGGGTTATTCTAACTAAATGGACCAGTGAGCTGAGTTAACCAACGACTTGACCCAAATGGAGGTGCTAGTAGGAATAGCTAGTAAAAGTTAAGAGTTATTGGTACTAGGATCAGGAGGAGGGGGGTTCACTTTTCAGAAGTCACAGCTTCATAAACTGAGACATTGTTGTGAAAAGCTACAAATTTTTTTATGTCCCCGCCGGGAATTGAACCCGGAATGACTTGTTGATGAACTAGCACGCTAATACCTTAGCCACCAGAGGGGGCATACCACGTTGTGAATCTGCCTTGGTCAGGAAGCCCTCCACCTCCTCACGTTGGTGACATCGCATGATGAAATGCTTGCGGTCAACTGCTCGCCGGAAGGTCTCGCCAAGGTGGAAGATCCGGCATGCAAATTCATTCCGAAGGGTGACAACATGCGGAGGGGTGAATGAACGCTGGGTGAAAGGGTGGAGCATCGAATTTACATGGCATTACTTCTGAGGCAAAAGGGTGGTGGAACCATGAGTTATGGTAAATGTTGGAAGGAAATGGGATTAAGAGTCTTATTTAGATGGGAGAGAAGAATTTAGACTGGAACAAATTGGGATGTTTTCCAACGTAACATGAATTTAGAGTCCTTGAATGAATTAGGTGTTAGCATTCTTTGCTTATCACCAAGTCACTCCGAGTTCAATTCCCGGTGGGTTCAGGAAAAATTTGTAGCTTCTCACTTCAATGTTCCAGTTCAATATAGCTGTAACTACTGAAAAGCGCACTACTGCTCACAAACTCTTCCTATTACTATTACTCCTACTAACACCCCCTAACAACTACTTTAGGGTCAAGTTGTTGGTAAACCCAGCTTACCGGCCCATCTACTAACAACCACCCACCTCCTACCTCCTATCGCCCCATGCAGATAAGTTTCTATATCACGCTAAATTTTCATTCACAAAAACTACAAATATAAAAAATACAGTATAAAAATGAAACCGCGTGAAGAATAGGAAGTTTAACAGCAAAGATCGCAACATAACGTTTACGACCTTTATCAGACAAAAAAAACTGTGATCATAAAGTATTTCCCTAATTACAAAAAAATTTATTTCTGAAGAAGTATGCTAGATACAGCTATGCAGTTAGTTGCTAATGGCAGCTAAACTCATAAACCTTTTCATGGATTCCACTTCCACACGTGCTCCATTCGTTGACCGCAGAACGTCTAGACGATACTCATTTTCTCTCCATGTGATTGCCAACGTCACTTCCGTCATCGTCTCTACAGCATCTCGTAATCGTGAAATAAGATCTTGCACATCAGGAATAGGTGAATATCTCTTTATGGAAAGGTTTATGAGTTAAGCTGCCATTTGCAACTAACTGCATATCTGTATCTAGCATACTTCTTCAGAAATAAATTTTTGTAATTAGGGAAATACTTTGTGCTTATCCTGTATAATTCGATCACAAAAAGAGGACTGAAAACGAAACTTCTAGAACATCAACGAAACTTCAATGCAGCACAATCAAATGTTATAGCTAATCTCTTTTTAGATAAGGACCATTCAATGAATTGAAAAAAATTATGATATTAAACAGGAAACATTATTATTATTGTTACATGTCCGAAATGATACACACAAAAACGACAATGAAGAGTTTGATCTTACTTGGAGACACGGACAAACTATCGGGTATCTATTTATCAATATTATGAAAACGTAGCGTAAGATTTTAGTTGTTTTTTTATTGTTTTTAATTTCTCTGATTTTAAATATTATGCAATTTTTTAATTCAAGACATATTACTAGGATTCTATACTATTTATGTATCATCTGAAAAAGTCGCAAACAAGTAACGACGTTGTGATAGAAATATATTTTTTAGTCCGAAGGTCGTAAAAGTTAATTATGACAGGCGTTAACAGCACAATATAATAAAGCAGTAAAGCTTGAACGGTTTCATCGAAATTCACTCCACAGTAGCTTCTTTATACATTCATTCTGTATTTGTGCATGAACTAATTACACCATTCATCAATCATTTTAAAAATGAACTTTAATACATCGTTTTTTATAAAAAAGATAAGAAATTTTTAACTCCCAATTTTATTTTAATTCTTCAATAATTCCTAGTTTTGAAGATAAATTTCGTAATATAACAGCTTATCTCATGTGTACCACCTGAGTCCATAGATTATTAATTTCATATAGATCAGTTAGAGGTTTCATAAAACAAACTGTCTTCTCCATAATCGCCATAAGATAAAACGGCAATCATCTTACTATTAGGCACAATTTTAAAATTTTCATTGCACATTACCTATAATGATAATATAGGTCTCAGCTCCCAAGAAGAACGTTCCGAGCGAGTTCTTCCGGACACTCTAGTTTCACTTTGGTTATACTAGACTCGAACGAATTGATTTTCAGATAATCGAAAATACTATATACAATATTTAGTTTTCTTTGCACAATATTCTACAGAAAAAAAATATTAAGCGGCATTGCCACTAACGAGGCTGTAATAATATTAACAAATTTACTGTCATAAAGCTGTTACAATCTGTATATAAAACCGGATAAAAATGAAATTATTTTTTTCCGGAAAAATGCAAGGGACCATTCCATCACTCACTAACAAGGGCCCTAAGACAGGCGGGATTAACCATTGTACAAACATTATATATAGCAAAGCATTAAAGCAGATTCTTAAGGGATTATAAAGCAAATTATTTTAAAACAACCCGTAAAATCTCTGGAACCAATAAAATAAAAACAAACAACAACTTGGTTCACCAGATTCTCATGCGATAACATGCGTACTTCACCCTTGCTCACATTTTCTAATTATTGTCACTTGTGAAGCATACACAACGGAATTTTTTTTTACCGTAACTGGCGGAACCCCTAAAAATAATCACGCCTTTTTCTGTCTTCTCCACTCATTCTTTCCGTGTATTTCCTACCCATTGCCTCTTCACGTTCCCCTCCGCTTTTCGCGAGTTGGTGAGGGAGTAAAGTGGATTTTATTGAGGGTTGCTCATTGGTTCTCCTTAGGAGCACGGCCGCGCTCTCCACTAACGCCCGAATAAGTGCGAACTTCACTGCGAAGACGAAGAAAAGAAGGAAATGGGTAACTGGCGTTTTACAGACTAGCTACAACTAGAAAATTGAATGAAACTAACTTTTTCAACAATTGCTTTTATTTAGCAATATTATTTTATTTACGTGGAAAATATGTCAGGAACTAATTTCTCTCTTATCTTCTAGCTGTAGGCAAGTTTCACTCGTTTTCGTATCTAGCATTAAACAATGTAAACAAGACATCGGAATTGTTATGAAAAGTACATAATGATGTACAATAAAGCATCACGTAAGCCACGTACAATTCCCTAAGAATAATGTTTATACCAGCGTGGTCAGACGCGTCAGAGCTACCATTTGTTAGGACTCAAGTAGTCAAGTAACATCCTTTTCCAATAAATGAGTCAAGTAGCTTCTTTTCTTGATGTAATTATTTAATGTTGTTAAACCGCAAAGGAAAAGGTGAAGGATGAAATAATAGGAAATGGCCGTATCGTATTTATATGCACCGAAGCAATTTACTTTAAAATTTAATTGCGATTTACTCCGTCCAGTTATGCAAAAAAAGAAATTAAAAATTTCTGGGACTTTTGCCTATTAGCGAGTGGGTGATAATAATAATTAAAAAGACTGAAAAATACAGATTGAATAATGACATCCCAATCCTTGTCAAACAAACCATCACAGTCAACAAAACTGACGCCCTTTTCCATGATTTGAGGAGAAAAATTTAGCAGTCCCTACTGATGTTCTACCCAACAGACGACAATATTAATAACGCTGGAACTTAAAATAACCTAAATGTACCCCTCTCGTAATAGAACACAAATATATAGGCTTCGTTTCATAGATATCATTTCTATTGTCATAACAGCAAATGTTTTAATTAATAAGCATTTTAAAAAGTACCTGCAAAAATAGGATTAAGTTTCACAAAAATTACCTAATCCCAGAAATTGTTAATTTGGAGTCATGTAAAATTGTTTGCACTGCGTGGAACATAAGAAAAACGGTTGGAGGTATGCCGAATGGGTCCACATTATGTACCGGATGAGTACGTCAGGGAAAATTAATAATAATAATAATAAAACAATAATAATGACATAATAAAATTATTAATAATAACATTCTACACATCACATACTATACCCACATAACAGAAGGTTGCACTCTATTAGCACAGGCAGATTACACCCACAGACACAATCAGGTTGCTAATATTATTCATCAAAAACTCTGCGGGAAATATGGACTAATAGAAGAGACAGTCCCGTACTACAAGTACTTACCGAAATCCATTTCAGGGAACAGAAGGTACAAAATTTATTTTTATAGATCATTCCTCACCGGCAAGACAATCCATCACAACAAACCAGATGATATTCTAATGGAAAAACTCAAGTATCCCTCACAGTCTGCATCTGAGCATCAATCGGCTTCAACTCCCAAAAAACATAGCTCGAACTTTACAAAAAGCAGTCATCCTTAACTCCTCTATAATAGTCAGAATATTTTTTTAAATTAATTGTGACATTGCTTGAGGTGAGGATGCTTGGTGTACCAAGCACCCCATCTGAATTCAACTACAAGTTGTGAAAATAGTAACGGAAAATAAAATAATAATAACAACCCCATGGGATACCGCCTTAACGAAGCACTGTCCGTGCAGGCGGTAGGGGTTTGCGTGCTCAAGTGAAGCTGGGACTATGCCGGCGGAATCATAGCTGGGACTAGCTGAGTCACCCTGGCCGTACAGACCCCGACGGAGGAGTCAGACGAAGGTATACAACAACGACCTGTCAGGCCAATCCTGCCTTCATCCATCCTTTACCTATCCTATATATCCCTCACTTCCATGCCTCCACCTGGCAGATAGGTTTAAAATGCAAAACAAAACAATATGGTGAGAATTAGAAGGCAAGTTTCGGAACCACAATTACCAGGTGACCGGAATGTCCCTGGACGATTAAGAATGGTGCAGTCTACTCTTGGAGCAAACCTGAGAGTCATGGATTAGAAAGTCGTAGGCAGGCAGTATCAGCATCCTCTGCTAGCTCAATAGAATCTACATCAGAACTAAAGATTCGAACCGAAGGCAACGCCGCCTCTCAAATTAGTGAGGCTGCTGTGTATGGTACACTGACTATCAATAGGCGAAAAAAAATGGATCGATGAAACGAATAGCTTTATTGTACACACCTACTACTTGTTAACTCAAATGGAGAGAAAGAAAACAGGATTTAGGAGAAAACTGCATGAGAAATTTAAAGAAAAGTATCCAAATTTGGAGTTTTCTGAACAAATTAATGGTGCAAAACCATTGCACATACTTTCTCATATACCTTTCCCAGTCTGCCCTAGAGAGCGACATTAAAGCATTCTATTAGGAGAGGGATGATTTTCACATATTACTCAACAGTATGATCGTCCTCATTTCACCCTATTTAAAGAGTTTTTTAAAGAAATACTTTTACTAGCATTTATATAAGAGAATCTCTAACATACGAATATAATCTATGGGAAGATTAATTAGTGGTGCAAAACCATTGCACATACTTTCTCATATACGTTTCTCAGTCTGCACTAGTGAGCGACATTAAAGCATTCTATTAGGAGAGGGATGATTTTCACATATTACTCAACAGTATGATCGTCCTCATTTCATCCTATTTAAAGAGTTTTTTAAAGAAATACTTTTACTAGCATTTATATAAGAGAATCTCTAACATACGAATATAATCTATGGGAAGATTAATTAGTGGTGCAAAACCATTGCACATACTTTCTCATATACGTTTCTCAGTCTGCACTAGTGAGCGACATTAAAGCATTCTATTAGGAGAGGGATGATTTTCACATATTACTCAACAGTTTGATCGTCCTCATTTCACCCTATTTAAAGAGTTTTTTAAAGAAATACTTTTACTAGCATTTATATAAAAGAATCTCTAACCTACAAATATAATCTATGGGAAGATTAATTAGTGGTGCAAAACCATTGCACATACTTTCTCATATACGTTTCTCAGTCTGCACTAGTGAGCGACATTAAAGCATTCTATTAGGAGAGGGATGATTTTCACTATTACTCAACAGTTTGATCGTTCTCATTTCACCCAATTTAAAGAGTTTTTTAAAGAAATACTCTTACTAGCATTTATATAAAAGAATTTCTAATATACAAATTCTGCTCTTTCGTTTTTGGGAGATAAGATAAGTAAGATTTATATTCTTTTTTAAAAATTATATTATTAATAAATATAAAGATGATTAGAATTTTATTTACGTTAGAACAAAGCCAGGAGACCATCAATATTCTTATATAATTTAATTAAAAACTAAAGAGTTAATTTTTTTGCAGTTGAAATTGCAAAATTATATTAATAAATATTAATCGTATGTAGGGTTAATTTCAGTTAAACAGGTGATACTGATTGTTTTATTTACTTCCTGTCATTTTGAAACGCTCCTTATCTATCTCGGCAAAGGATTCTGTGTCAAAATACATTGTTTACAATAATATTATTTTTGACGATTGAAACTGCTACAAAGCATTGAATTTTAAAAAATTAAAAATAAACTAAAATATTCATCACACATTATATTCCAGACAGAAAAACGTAACCAAGTTAATCCTTCAAAAAATAAGTAATAAAATAAAATAACATTCTCCTGCATCAAATGACATGTACAAACATTAAATATGACACGCAGCATGAACAAGTTAACAAGAATATGCGGCAAAAGGAGCAGTGGACACATCTGATACGTAAGCTTACACAGCCAAAAGATGCAGCATCACCGGATAAGAGGTTACGATTGGTGTGTAGAGGTCGTGTGCGGGTGGAAGGTTAACGAAACCATGAAACGGATATTGTAGGTCTCACCACAGAGAGAACCAATTGGAAAATGCAAGTAAAGACGTGGTAAGTGTGCACGAAAGCGACGAATTGGTAGAAAACGTCAAGTTTGTGTTCAGGACAACTGTACAAGAGTACAAGGGTACAGATCCAACGAGGAGACCTTGGATTCCCAGACAAAAAACTTCAAAAAAGTTCGCGAGGATTTTGGAAACGCTTAATGCATGTGTTGTTCCTGAATACTTGAATGAAGCGTGTTGTTGTGAGGAATTGCATAACCTAATCTATTGCACTGCTCTTACAACTGCCAGGTGCAATGGTGCAAAAATACTGGAGATTGGGAAGAGGGTTAGAGGGGGTGATGGAAAGATTCCTGCATGGAATAAAGAGAACTGAAATTGCCCGATAGCTTCAATATGAGAGGGGATGTCTCAGCAGAAGGCTCAGAAACAAAGTTAATGCAATTCTTCAGAAGTACAAGATTCGCACTCCATGTGATATGTTAAATAATTGTATGTGTGAGTTCATCGACACACACTGAAGCAGAGTCATTAGCCGCAATGAGTGAACGATTACGAGGATACTCGAAATGCTATAAAAGAAAGGCAGAACACGGACAATTTGACTACAACGAAAAGTGGTTTTACAGAAAACTAATTTCAAAAAGATGTTCCGGCGAACAGAGAGTAGAAATCTATCCAACAATCAATCAAATAAGAACTTTTTGATCATCAGTTATACACAATGCAATGAAAATGCTGAATGACTCAAAGAAGAGGTAGACAAGGACCGAGGAATAACACCAACGACGAGTCTTTGATTACCAATGATATTATGCAGTGTGTCTTGAATAAAGCACATAATTGGATGAGTCCAGGGAGCGATAATATCCATAATTTCTGGTATAAAAACTACCAGTAGTCCATAGTAAAATGTTGAATTTTATAAAAAACTTCCTGACTAAACCTGAAGCTCTGTCACGTTTCCTGACTCAAGGAAAGACATATTTGGAAGTAAAAAAAGTTATTTAGATCCGGTAAATTATCGTCCCATCACATGTCTGCAAACATTTTACAAAATAATGATGTCTTGTATAACTATTTTACTAAATCTTCATGTAGAAGACCCAACAAATCATGAACGAAGGGCAGAAGGGATTCCGAAAAGGGAGTAAAGGGTGCAATTGATCATAGACTCAGTCGTTCTCAGACAGGTCCAAAAGAAAAATAGAAAACTGAATTGTTGATCAACGTTTTGGAATTGAATAGAGTTCATCCTGTGCTGATAAATGTTCTGAAGAACTTGGTGATGATACGAACTACAAGTACTTCGTCAATCCACTACCTTCACCAACGAGCCGAAGTTGTTCGTTACTTCTATTTAATACATGTAAATACTTATAGAGGTCTACTATTGTAATTTCCGTGGAACTACTCCATCCACTAATAAGGCATTCTCTCCTCTGATTGAGGGTATAAAAGCCCGTGATCTGATTGGTGTGGGCGTGATCTGTCGTGTGCAATCGCCATGGACTCGTCACTACGTCGACGCTACTCACCCACTAGAGGAGAAGCAATTTTTGGAGGTAGTCCTAGCTGCCAAACACTCAAAGTGCAACATAATCATCAAAATCAACAAATCGACATGCTGAAACTTTGTTATTCATCAGTAAAACTCTAATGGTACTTATAATTTCAGTAAAACAACCAATGCAGCGACAGATGGAGGTAGCGACTTCCACACACCAATCAACATTTAAACTGGAACCCAAGGAAACTTCAAGATTGCTCTAACATGAAGAGTGGTCACCATCTAGAATCGCCTGAGCTGTGAATAGAGAGAGAGAAAGAGTGTTCATCTTCAACCCAAGATATTATGAACAATATCAATAACAATTAACTTCCTAACTTAGACACTGAAAACTAAGTAGTCAGTATTTATTACATTTCATGTACAACAAATTTGCTCTATTTTTCAAATCAGTAACTCTGCTTAAATTGTGGAAAACTGTATGTATATTTTGGGGGTTAAATATTCAATCTTGTATATATTTGTTCTGTAATTCTGCTCGTGTAGTATTTAGCTTTATGCATATTAAATGGTATTTGTTATTTTTGAAACTGACATGGCCGTTTATAAAAGAACCTATCCCACCTTTAATCTCAACATGCTCAACTAATCAATTGAGTCCCCCCTTCCTCGTTTCTAACACGGTGAAGTGTTAGAGAAAAGTAATCTTTAATTCAACCACTGAACAGGTGTCGCATACCTCAAAAAAAGTACCAATTAGAAGAGGAATTTTACAAGGCGATTCACCGGGTTCTTTGTGATTTTGTCTAGAATTAACTCCATGTCTAACACCTTGAACAGGTTGGGAGTTGGGTAGTGCTTGAAGTCTTACCAAAGCAGATCATGTAATCTCACATTTATTGTACATGGACGACCTGAAGTTGTATGCTCCATCATACGATTTGCTTGTGGGACAGATCGAGAGTGTCGAGGAAATCTCACGTGAAGTCAGAATGACTCTGGGTGTTGATAAACGCAAAATTGTTAATATACGTAGAGGCAAGCATGAGATAAATGGATTTGAATATCAGCAAGGAGGGCGTAGAGAAGCATTGGACAATGGTGAATTTTATAAATACTTAGGGTATGAGCAACCCAGGAGAGTAGATCATTCCAGCATTAAGAATTCACTTACAACAGAGTATATCAAGAGAGTGTGCATGTTGTGTCAAAATAATCTAAATAATAAGCACCTCTTCCAAGCTATTAACACCTTTGCAGTTCCTGTTCTGGCGTATTCTTTTGGCAACATCACATGGTCAAAGACAGATTTAGAGAGTACCATGAGGAAGACTAGGGTCCAGAAAACACCAAGAGAAAGATAAACTTCACCGAGAGGTGACTGATGTGCAACTCCTTCATAATAACCAAATTAAAACACTCAGAGGTTATTTCCATCAGAAGAATAATGAGTCACCTCTTCATCTGTGTGTATGTTCTGCAGACCACAATTATACTCCCTTGAACTTGGCCAGTAATGATATTCAGAATAATGAAATCACCCGCAGCAACTCAGAAAAACTTGATGAAAAGCATGCCTCTGCATGGGAGACATGCCAATGATCTCGACCAAACACAAGCTAGCGTCGAACGCGTGGTTGAGGCATGGCGAGTTCTTCTCAGAAACAGAGGGCTTCATTATAGCAATTCAAGATCAAGTTATAAAAAACAAAGAACTATCTGAAATATATCATTAGGGACCCCAATGCAGGGGAGGAAATGCAAGGAGAAACTTGAAATTATCCAACATGTTGTGTCTTCGTGCAGTGCTCTCTCTCTCTCACTCCAACTTCTTACGTCGTCCCAACCAAGTGGTTGCTATTATTCACCAGAGCTTACACATAAAGTTCGAACTGATAAAAGAGAGTTCCGCATATTACAAATATATTCCTTCTCCTGTATGGGACACATATAGATTTACTTTGTATTATGACAGATCTATAATTACAGACAGATGTGTCCCCAACAATTAACCCGACATCGTGGTAGAGAACTGCGTTTTCGATTGACATAGCTGTGCCAAAAATTATTGAAAAAAGTATGTGGACCTGAGTAACGAAATCAAGAAGATCTAGAAGCTCGATAAAGTGTGCATTGTGCCAATTGTTTTATCAGTCACTGGTATAATACCAAAACCGCTACTCGAAAGCTTTAAGATTCTCGACTTGAATAAGAATATTTATATACTCATGCAAAAAGCTGTCATTCTAAATACTACCAACATAGTAAGAAAGTTCTTGAGTGGTATATAGACGGATGTGCTTGGCTTTGTAACCCGTACTGTATCTTATACCTGCACAATGCTGAGGGGAAAAACAAAATAATAATAATAATAATAATAATGATTTCTTGGTAGCTGTTAGCTGATGTGTTTCCGTGTCACGGAGATATCAGGGGTTCGATTCGACGCTTAGCTAGAAACAAATAGACTTCAATGTCTTTATTCATATAGCTGAGATGGCAGAAATGTGAACCCGCGGAGGTTTACAATCGCAGTTGTAACTTCGGTGCAGCAATCTGGAGTTTTCCTAAACACTTCAATACACATTTTCGGAAACAGTAGCAAATACATGATTTTCTTCTTGACCTTACCTCAACAATTCGTGTAATTTACTTAACATGGGGGTGGACAATAACTCTATATTTGTGCATTTCAACCTGAGTACGTATGTTATGAAGTTATTTTACTTATTATACGGGAAATAATTATAAGTTTAAATCGGTTTTCGTGGGAGAACGAAACACAGTTCCTTCCCTTCTGTCCCAGATACATCCGCTGGGCGCTGGCCTACAGCTCACGACATTTAACTAAACAGTGGAATAGCACACGCAGCAGACGACTACACGCAACACATTAATTACAAGGAATCACTCACTGTCATTAGTAGAATACAGAGCTGATCAACACAGGTAAAACACATGAAAAAACAAACATGTTCTGTGGAATGTTTTACGCCGAAGCTATGCACAACACTCGCTACCAATGCCTATGGAATGATATATCTCACATTTCCCTGTAGCGCGGGATCCGCTCCGTGACACCTGGATAGTCATCGGTATTATGAGAAATAATAATTCATCGGTAAAATGATCGGTAAATCGGCAAAATAAGAATTCCTTTATTGAATAGTTACTCAATTTTTTATATTGACAAAATGCGAGTGTTGCTCTGTTCCCTAGTAAGATAATACTAACAGTAAAAAAAAACAAGTATGTATGTGTATATATATAGTTGATTATATTTTTAATATAAAATTCATTAACATAGAAATCTCTTAGATTGCGGTGAACCTCACCGCCAGGTAACAGATTAATCATGTTACTTCGAATGAAAATGGGAGACGGGACCGGGGTTCGAACCCGGTACCTTGAGCTCAGCGCGCTCATGCGCCTACCGACTGCGCCATCCCGTTCGCCTCTCGGACACGTCTACCATTCTCAT
>NNCF01126060.1:181658-209212 GCA_002313205.1 Laupala kohalensis
ATATATATATATAGTTAAAAATTAGTGTATATGTTACGCACATTCATAAAATGGTTGAATTATTTTTGCGTGATGATTGTTTACATTTTCGTTGATAATAAAGTGGGAATTCTTTAATCATGTATTTCCACATTTTAGTAATCTGAAATTATCACAATTGCACATTTCTGCAAGAAATTATTAACTATTGTCCATGAAAATAGACCCGTAATTAGAAATTAATTAGACGAAGACAAGTAGACTACTGGACATAGAAAACAACAACGTTATAGTGTCTCTCTGGGTAGATGCACTAACATACGTAACACAAATATGTGAGTTTATTGATGATTTGATATACTACAAACATCACCAAACATTGAAATAAATTTGAAATTTTATTTAATATTCACAGGTGTACATGAATAAAGAACTTATTTTCGAAAAGAGGAAATTTCCCACATGTTTTATATGACATTAATATTTATTTGGTAAGAAACTTTGGGCATGATACTGAACAATTAAAACAAATTATTTTCTCATGAAACGAACAAGGGAATAGGCTACAAGATATCGCATCTATTTAGATATATACCAGGCAAAGACAGCGATTTGAAATCAAGCAAAGTTTCAAATCAATATGAGATACATCTAATTAATACTACAAAGAAACTGATTACCGCTCACATTTAATATCCTAAAATAGGTTAAATAATATCTTTTTTTTAAATTAAGAAACCAAAATAGATTAATGATGAGTAGTTTGTACTAACAGTACTTGCATTTATAAGAAGCTAATTATATATATTAACGTAATAATAATAATAATAATAATAATAATAAGTATATTGTCAAAAAACCGTACAGACTGCGTATGACCACGTGGAGGACAATAAACTAATTTACTCTCCGGAAGCAAGCAAGGGACCATCCCATCAATTCCGATCAAGGGCCCTAAGGCAGAGGTGGATATATATATATATATATATATATATATATATATATATATATATATATATAATATCGCTGGCATTTGAATAGATTGCGAAAAACACGAAAAACAGATGATCAATCATTCCTTTAAATTAACGATTTTAATTAACAAATATTAGTTCTGAACCTGAAAAAAGAAACACGTCATCCGGACAGCAGCGCGATCTATGCATTGCTTGTTTTTCGAATACGTGTTTATTACTCGTGGTGAAGAACATAAAGCTGCAGTTCATTTGCGTGCAAACATATACACAGGTGGGTGCCACAAGGATCAGTATCGGGTGCTTCGTTTCTGCTACCATGGTCACGATTAGACGGCTCATCGTATTGCTGGCGTTCATCCTGCTTCAGGTAATCATTAATTAGTTATTTACATTTCAGGAACATTATATGTAAAGCAGAAGGTAGACGTTATTAAGAGTATAAACACGTGATCTTCGTTAAAGATATAAAAAAACTACCATTTACGTACTAGACCTATCCCATAATTTGCTCTTTGCGATATTCGTATCAACTTTTAAAAACATGGGAAATAATTTGGTAACGAATAGAAAAGATAAGAAAGATTATATGAATTAAAACATAATGATAAAAATGAAGTATACCAAATAAAGTGCAAAGATTGTAATGCTAGCTTTGTAGGTCAAACATGGAGATGAATCAAAACTAGAATATGGAAAGACAAACGAAATTTAAAATAAGTTGACCGAAGTCTAATGATCTGCATTCTATTAAATTAAGGATAATATATTATTAATAGACAAAGATGGGCGACCCGCGGCGTAGTGCCTAGTGTACTCGCCTTCTACCGCAGGTTCAAACAATGAATTCGCGATGGTGATCGCGGCAGGTTTTCTCGAGGTTCTCCCGTTTCCATTTGCCAATCATTCCACCAGAACACTCACTCATCATCATTTCACCTCATTCGCATGACATCCTTGTCATCCCATTCATAAGGAGATTGTCCAAAAACGGGCGGTGGTCGTGTGCATCGACCAGGACACAGAGGAGCGGTGTCCCCGAAGCAGCAAATGCAGTTAGAAGTCTTCTACTCCAGGAGCAATTCTGACACGATATCATCGTGATCAATAGACACGGATGTTAATTCATACAAACGTTGCATATCTGAAATGATATTTATGAAGAAATTACGTACGGGACTTTGAATTTACGCACTGACACAGACAAACTAGCATTAAGAAAAGACAAATTATTCACAGTACAATTTTATAACGTCTTTGAGTGATTTCTGTTTTTTTTGTTAACATAATAATAATAATAATAATAATAATAATAAATTTATTGTCAAAAAAAGAAGTACAAACTGCGTATGACCACGTGAAGGACAATAAACTAATTTACTCTCGGGAAGCAAGCAAGGGACCATCCCATCAATTCCGATCAAGAGCCTAAGGCAGAGGCGGATTCAAATATTTCAGCAAAAGTTCCTAGATAAGATAAAAAGTTAGCTGCGAGTTATAATACTAATAGAATATCAATATGTTTGTATTTTAACACACAAAATTTATTTTACCTGTACAAATTATTATCGAACTATAGATTATTCCGAAAATAGTGTTTAAAAATCATAAGAATTGAAATAACACTAAATTCACTATTTATTATTACAATATACATGCCCCTGGACAAAGCATAGAGAACCTGTATAAGAAATCCGCCTCTACCCGAAGGAAAACCTGAGCAAAACCCGGGTCAGAATGGGGGTGCTTTTACATGGGGGTGCATAGGTTGTGTTTATCTATACATTTAATATCAGATTCAATTGTTCTGTCACTACGTTCATATTTCTTGTTATAATTTGTTTATAACTAACGACGACTCAAAGTAGGAGTCGAAACGCACAAAAACATATCGTAATCATCTCCCCCGGTCCCGAGTGGTATGTGTGTGGGTGTGTATGTATGCATGTCTCTTTACCAAGTTTTAATTCGAGCATGATGAAAATTTTGCACACTTCAGCTTCAATGCTCAGGGAAGAGCACTGTTTACTTGAAATTTAGAAAAACCAACGTCTTCCCAATTTTTATTTCTTTCCGAGATTTTGCTTACTTAATGCCCAAGAATTAATTTTAATCATTGAATATAAGGAACAGTTTCACTCCAAGCGTGATTAAACTTGCACAAATCATCTTCAAAGCACTGAGAAGAGAACGGATTCTAGAATGGAATAAGCAAAAGTGAAAATTTAATATAACAAATGTAGAAAAATATGGGATCTAACAAATGTAGAAAAATTCGTGTTGGAATGGAATATTTCCATATCAAATCATACGTTTGAAAGAACAAAGGAAGACACATGTTCTTGTGAGTTTCGACTTATTTTCCACTTCCTAGGGGCATGAATGCAAGAAGCAGAACTAAACACCAATACAGGGTTCCTATATATGCTTATTTGATATAAGTAGACACATGCCGAACATAACGTTTAACCAAAAAGTGTTCTCTCTTGTCGTAGGATGATCAAATCACTGCAGACCGCATCTGTCTATTGGACTCAACACAGTGCTCTGAGACTGAAGCAAAATTGGAATACAACAGATCCACGCGTGCAGCAGTGATATTATCCAACACTACAACTGATAATCCAAGGAATGTAACAGATCCATACGAAACAACTACCGACACCTCTTGGAACGAAACAACTACCGACTACAACTGGAACGAAACAACAACTGATAACTCATGGAATGAAACAACTACAGATAACTCATGGAATGAAACAACTACAGATAACTCATGGAATGAAACAACTACAGATAACTCATGGAATGAAACAACTACAGATAACTCATGGAATGAAACAACTACCGATAACTATTGGAACGAAACAACAACTGATAATTATTGGAACGAAATAACAACCGATAATTATTGGAATGAAACAACTACAGATAACTCATGGAATGAAACAACTACAGATAACTATTTGAACGAAACAACAACTGATAATTATTGGAACGAAACAACAACCGATAATTATTGGAATGAAACAACTACAGATAACTCATGGAATGAAACAACTACCGACACCTCTTGGAACGAAACAACAACTGATAATTATTGGAACGAAACAACAACCGATAATTATTGGAACGAAACAACAACCGATAACTCATGGAATGAAACAACTACAGATAACTATTTGAACGAAACAACAACTGATAATTATTGGAACGAAACAACAACCGATAATTATTGGAATGAAACAACTACAGATAACTCATGGAATGAAACAACTACAGATAACTCATGGAATGAAACAACTACAGATAACTAATGGAATGAAACAACTACAGATAACTATTGGAACGAAACAACTACCGATAACTATTGGAACGAAACAACAACTGATAATTATTGGAACGAAACAACAACCGATAATTATTGGAATGAAACAACTACAGATAACTATTGGAACGAAACAACAACCGATAACTCATGGAATGAAACAACTACCGACACCTCTTGGAACGAAACAACTATTGACAATTTCTGGAATAAAGGGCTCTAATGACCTTTGATGTTGACGAGCCCTAAAGCCCCACAAAAAAAAAAAATTCTGGAATACAACAGATCCATATGAACCAACTACTTTGGTTCGATTCGAAACATCAACTGATAATCACCATGCTACTACGGACAAAATTGCGACTCCTACATATTAATAATTTTGGACAAATCTGATACATACGACTTGTCTGGTAGTTCTTGGGCCACTGCTAATAGGAAGGCCAACTACATGCGCGCCTTGGACTACAACGGTTATATACAAGATAACTGGTGCGGATATTAGACTAGTGCGAATAGGGCTAACTTCTCTTAACATTATCTAGATCTCAACATATCTTGACAATACTGTTGAAACCTTGGAGACCCACTGGGACAAAGGGTGCATGTTGGACTGGTCTTATAGCAACTACAAATATACCAGACAAATGATTCCATGAAATAGGCACACTTGTTGACGTTTAAAGTCAGTTTTGTCAAAGTACAAAGAAGTATTTTAAATAATTGTTGTTAGTGTTCGAAAACAATTTTTAATGCAGAATGGAAAAGAATCGTGAAAAATATCGGTTGCTCCCAGAAGACATAATGGCAGCATTATTCATTATCCATTATCGTGAAGGAGATAATTGCAAGACATATTTGATTTCTAAGGTATCATCTATGTGAAGAATGGTTTGGTGGCGGTATTTTCTTATTAAGAAACATTACTTTCTTATACATTCATCAATGATCATATTTTTGCAGCGTTTACTATATATGAATATTTCTTTACGCATTAAATTAGTTATTTTCATTCTCAATATTCCGTTTGTGCAAAGTTTGAATGAGTTTTATCTATTTCAATAAGAAAAGTTTCCTTCTTCAGATGACGAAAACTTAACTTTTTTACGTTGATTAAAAACATTAATGTACCTCATTAACAAGAATGTATGCTTCAGAATAGTGTAAAATATTTCACTGAAAATAAATATAATTTTTTGCTGTATTTGACTGTGTATTTCATTGTGAATAGAAAATTTTTAAATAATTAACTCATACAATAGGGTTACCTCTTTAAATCTCCCGTCATTAATCCCTCTGTAAACGAATTGCACATTTAGTCACGCTTCCGGTTTCAATGATTTGTCTAGTGAGAAACAAAAAAAAAATTCTAACATTTTCCTTGTCTTACTATTGAAAACTCTTATTTGCATTTGCTAATAAAATAAATTATACTAACCAACCCCGTGAGATTAAATCGCGCAGGAAATTGAATGAAACTAACATTCTGTACGATAAACAAAAGTTTTCTATTATTTAGCAAGATGATTTTATGTCTCTGGATGACATGGCAGATGAGCGCTGTCCTACTTATCTTAACGCGCGACCCATTTTCAATGGACTTTCGATCGACCGGGCTGGTGTTTGACATAGTATCACACAACGAATAGAACTAATTGTTTATATTTACTTTTAAAGAAATATTTTTATTCTAATCAATAAATTCGTATTAATTGAAGCTAGAAAAATTAGATAGTTGTTTCTTTTTTTATTTGTGTAACATTTATTGTTATAATGAAATGTTTTCATATTTTAATGTATGACGGGGTAATTCCGAACACTAGTTTGTATTTTCTTTCAATCTGCATGATGCTCCAAATATTAATTTCCAATATAACACAATGTTTTTGCCCTCCAACGTTTGATGTAAAATGTACTACAATTCCCGGGCCGTTCAAAAAGTTTCGTGGGTCGTACGCGGCACGCAGCCCACGTGTTTGATTGCGCTGTAGTAGATAATACGTAACCCCATCTACTAGTTAGAGGTAAGTTTCAATCGGATTCGTACTCAGTAAACTGGACATTTGAACAGTTATGAATAGATAATGCAGAATGGAGCGTCACGTACAATCCCCAAGAAAATTGTTTATTATTTTGCAGAAGTGTCAGAGTCTTCATTAGTTAGGATTCTACTCTTAAATAAATGAGTCAATAGGCTTTTTTCGTGGTGTAGTTTTTAATTGCAATTAATGTGCGGACGAAGAGGTGAAACAAGAATCAATAGGATCGGGTTCATTTATTTATTTCAATTCCATAGAACGATTCTTCAATTTGGGAAGTACCTACCGTTGCCTACCGACGTAACCTGTTTTGCTTTTATGTAGATAAATTTAACATAAATACTTTGTGCATGAAGTGAAGAAAATAGGATGAATTTTTTATTAATATTTTCTTATTACAAAATTAATAAAGAGAGAGTTTTTTTTTACGAAGAATCCTTTCCTTTAAAAGCATCACGCCGCCACATTACAAGAGTGTGTCCGTCCCCACCACTAGGAGTCTTTTATTATTCTAACTAGTTGGGGTATGTCAAGCAACTCCTTTCAATATGTTCCGTATTTCACACATGTATTATTCACGTATTCCGCAAATGCTTCATACGATTGCTCTGATCGAATTATCCCAGGGCAACCACGTAAATTGCAGAAATCTTTCTTTATTATAGTCACAATATTATTCCCTGCTTTCACCATCGTATTGGAGACATTCTCATAATTGGTGTTCTCTGTCTTCCTTAGCGACATTACACAGACATATATCATCATCCCGTGTCTTGATTCTATATAATTATTCCATGAAGTTACCATGTCCTGTTAACATATCTAGAACCGCTGGTATTGGTTTAAACCATTTTTGCGATTTTTCATGGCATCTAACTTCCGTAATGAACTGATATACCTGTCTAACTTTGTCTGATGTTCGCCAACTAATTTGCCATGCCTCTAATAAACGTTTCGTTATTCTACACCTTGGTTTCTTGTCATCTTTCAATATTTTTTAATTTGTTTTTAATTGTTTTTAATTGTTTTTCATTTTTACCTCCCCTTTGTTCTACAATCAAAACCGTAGACACTTCTTTTGGAGATGTAAGTCTAACGGCAATATTGCCGTAAGTATAAGGGTGGATCAAATGAAAGGGAACAGTGGTCATAATTCGGTGTATGCGAGCGTAAAAAAACTTTGTGTATATAATAATAATAATAATAATAATAAATTTATTGAGATACAGAGCGAGAGAGACAAAGAGAGACAACCCATTGAGGAATGGACTTAGTAAGCGCGTGCAACCACATTGTATGTGCTGACAGTCGGTCAGGAGTGTCATCCGTCTGCGTCATGTTTGCGACTAAGGAAGAGCAACGTGGTGTTATTCCTTTTTAGCGGCAGAAGGTTTTGGAGATAGTGAAATGCATCGGCTAATGAAAACAGTGTGCGGAGATCACTCATTGACGCTGACTCGCGTGCAGGACTGGCTCAAGCGTTTGCGCGAGGGACGGGAATCTTTGAAAGACGATCTGCGACCTGGTCACAGTCACCTCGTCATCACAGACGCTTCGGTGAATGAAGTTGGTGCAAACAGACGACGCACAATTAAGGACATTAGCGAGGAGGTGGGTGTGAGTTTCGTTTCTGTTCGTGCCATCATTACGGGGAAACTGCGTTACAGGAAACTGAGTGCACAGTGAGTGCCACACAATCTCACAATCGTAGTTGGCTTCGCATGGGATTGTCTTTTCAGCATATTCCCCGATATCGAGGTGAGGACAATTTCTGGGACAGAGTTGTGGCAGGTGATGAATCTTGGTGCCATCACTACAAACCGGAAAGCAAACGACAAAGCCCAGCTCCCCACCGCCAAAGAAAACCAGGGTGATGCAGAGTAAGGGTAAGGGCTAGGGTAAGGGTAAGGGCTAGGGTAAGGGTAAGGGCTAGGGTAAGGGTAAGGGCTAGGGTAAGGGTAAGGGCTAGGGTAAGGGTAAGGGCTAGGGTAAGGGTAAGGGCTAGGGTAAGGGCTAGGGTAAGGGCTAGGGTAAGGGTAAGGGCCCGCTTCTCATTGAGTTCGTGGCACAAGGTCAAACGATCAATGCTGATCAGTAGTGCAATACCCTGGAACGTTTGCGTGCAGCAATCAAAGTCAAACGGCCAGGCATGTAGTTCTCTGGAGTGATTTTGTTACACGACAATGCGCGGCCACACACTGAGTATGCTTGCGAAGTTTTGGTGGAGTGTGTTGGAACACCCACCATACAGTCCCGACCTTTCGTCATGTGACTTTTACCTCCTTGGTTTGCTAAAAAAAGGCATTGCGGAGTCGACGATTTCACTCGGACAACAAAGTCATGGACACTTCGCAATCTCTGTTGAACTCTTTCTACGAACGTCGTATCCACCGCTTGGTGCAACAGTGCGACAAGTACTTGTGTCATTTTGGTGATTACATTTGAAAATAAATAATACCTTTTCATTTTGTTGCTACCGTTCCGTTTTCATTTGAGCCTGCGTCGCCACAGTTGCGTAACATCCATTAAAACGCAAGAGGCACATTCTCTGTAAACTGTGGACTTGATGCTGGATACGCATATTGCTAACTATGCACCAACACACTTGCACAATAAACAATAATTTCACTCTTCCTTTTTTTCTTCCTCTTTCCTTTCTATCCTGTCGTTATTTCTTCTTTTCCTCTTATTCTTGTTTGTTATATCATGTTAATTTCCATACAAGAATGTTCCCTCTTTGCCATATATACTTCTTCAGTAAACATGTTCCCCGTTCCCACTGCGAGAATGAGGAGAATTTTCTACTATCTAGCAGTATTCTTTCTTCACACTCATAATTTTATGTACATACTCTTAAAAAATCATGCTGTATTTTCTCATTAGCTACGTATCTTGTCCAATACTTATCGCTATATGCTCCATGCCGCTTTAGTTCTCCCATCCATCGTCCTCTTTCTTTATCAACTATTGCACAATTATGTAATGTATGATTCACCGTTTCTTCTTCCTTGCCACACGTGTATCACTTACTAGTCATTAATTTCCTTTTAAACAAATAATCCTTGAAATGTTCATGTCCTGTTAATACTTCATAAACATTGAGTTGGTTGGTACCATGATCTATTCTTATAGCTGGATCTCACATCTGTTATGAATATATAAGCATTCCAACAATTGACTAATTCATTACTCATCTTTCCTATCCATCCTTTACTTCTCTTATATAGCCGTATATGTCCTAACTACACAGTTTCAACTCGTCGTATCCTTTCTCTTAAATAATATTTATCGATTTCCAAATCCACTGGTAAGACTCCTAGCAGCACCTCCAGAGCTTTGGTGAACGTTCTCCGGTACATTCCACTCCAGGCACAAAGTTATCCGATACCTCCATACGAGGATGACCCTTTCACTCGCGGAGTTGCATCATCACATACCAGGGGTCCCTCGACGAAAATTGCACAACGCTATCGATGTACTTGCCATTACCTCACACATAGCTGTACGATACGTTACTACTTATTGTGGTTGTGGTGAACACCATTAGGTATACGACATTCATATCGGTTTTTCATGACAATTCGGAGGTAACATGACTCGATATCACACACACCGCTCATCTGATTACTCATGTTTCATTTTGTCTGACTACTCTTAAGGGCTCTAATGACCTCAATGTTGACGAGCTCTAAAGCCCCACAAAAAAACTCTTGCCCCATACTGGCTACTTGTCCAACCTTGACCCTGGTTTTCCTCCGGTTTTCCCTCGGGTAGAAGATGATTCTTTGTACAGACTCTAAAGACTCCTGCCTACTGAAATAATAAATTTCGAATTTCGTTTTATTTAATATTTACCATAATAAACAATAATTTCTGACAAATCTATAGTTTCATAATAATTATTACTTGTGAAATTTTTCTGTTTTAATAAATTCAAATTTGTTGGTATTAGCTTAATTTTATAATACGTACCGAAATACTTTTATTGTTACGAGTGTGCTAAACTGTTAAATCTACTCCCGCCTTAGGACCCTTGATAGTAACTGATGGTATAGTCCTTAGCTTGTTCCCGGAGAGTAAATTAGTTTATTGGCCTCCACGTGGTGTACGCAGTTTTTAACTGCTTTTTTGACAATAATTTTTTGTTATTTCTCATGTTTCATTCTATGTGGTATTAATGATTAAAATTTTCTTTTTCAATCATAGGATAATCGAATCACTGCAGTTCCTGTCTGCTCATTGAACTCAACTCAATGTTCGGACCATGTCGCAGAAATATGTATCCGAGGGGTCTGGCAACCTGTTAAGGACTGTTTATCTGTCAACCTGGTCTGCATCGATGGATTGTGTGTGGACAAAACAGTAGCACAAGAAACCAATGGTTTCGTCTCTAAACACGACACAAGTGATAAAAATCCCATACAAGATTCTAGAAACGTGCGTAATGGATCTGCCACATATATAGAAATCAAGACGGACGCGAAAATTGAGGTTAAAACCTGGCATATTGACCAGGACGAAACAACATTGAATGGTTCATCAACGACTACAGATAGCAGCACGTGGACTACTACAGATAGATACGACACAACCTCATACCCTCCTTGGACTACTACAGATAGATATGATACGACTACAGAAAGTTCTTGGACTACTACTGATAGATACGACACAACCTCATACCCTCCTTGGACTACTACAGATAGATATGATACGACTACAGAAGGTTCTGGGACTACTACAGATAGATACGACACAACCTCATACCCTCCTTGGACTACTACAGATAGATATGATACGACTACAGAAGGTTCTGGGACTACTACAGATAGATACGACACAACCTCATACCCTCCTTGGACTACTACAGATAGATATGATACGACTACAGACGGTTCTTGGACTACTAAAAATAGATATGATACAACTACGGAAGGTTCTCGGACTACCACAGATTGATACGACATAACTACATACTATCCGTAGACTACTAAAGACGGATATGATACTTTATCGATTGGAAATTGGCCTAGAACGAATAAAATTGACACCAGTACTAATAATCCCGAGATGACATCAAGTCGCTATGAGAGTACTAAAAATATTGAGTCTACTGCTAATACACACAACTCGTAACTACTAAAAATCAATCCGACCATAGTACTAATGGAACCATGCCAAGCGAAAGGATATTATACGTTTACATGGTCATGTCATAATATTATCAAATTAAGATTTTGAGAAGTGAACTGACTGCAGAGTTAGTTATTTCAAGTAATGAAAGAAAGCAATTAATGTTAAGAAAGTAATGAAAATTGCATGCCATTCACTATCAAAGTCATTCCAATCCTTATTTTGTTGCAACGTTAATCCAGTATACACAAATTAATCAATGTGAGTTATCTGGTGGCAGACGTTTTTCACGAAATACTAATAAAATAAATTGTATACAATCTTAATCTTACATAATTAATCAAGAAAAAAATATTAAAAATTTCTTTACTCTTAAATAATTTTGTGGTTTTAATCAACATATCATTTGGGAAAATGTTAATATTTTTAAGCACTAACGAATAAAATTATTTTAAAATTTGACTTTTTTTACGGTAGGTGATTAATCTTACGGCTGTTTAAATAATGTTTATGTATCAATTAACAAAAATGTACACTTTTAAGTGATTGAAAGTATTTCAATGGAAATAAATGCGACTCTTCTTCTCGACTGCGTTTTCTCTTCGTCAGTGCAATTTCTGACATTAAAAAAAATAAGAGTACTGAATTTTCAACCCTGATGTTCACAATGAACACCCCGTTACGGTCCTTTTTCTAAGCAAGCAAAATACGTAATCTCAGTAAAGTATTTATCTTCAATGATACACCTTGTGTAAATCCTACCACTTGTACTAACTACTCTATTGACGTACATAATGTAAATCCAAATAAACAAATAATTGAAGACTTACGATTATGTTGGGCTAATATCACAGATAAGTATTTTCTGCTGTTAAGAACACTCTTGTAGTACAAATTTTACTTCTATCAACGTCCAATATATAGTCCAAATAACATCAAGGGTACTTAATGGCAGAAAATATGTATTATTCGTCCATCATAATGTCGCGAGTTTTAAATTATTCAGCTCTTCTAACATTCCCTTATTTATACCATCGAAAGGACATATTTCTATTTAAAATTAAATACAACAAATAAAGCTACACAAGTAGTTCCATGCAAAGAAACCGCTCTCATGCTATCGTGAGAGTTTCCAGTGCTCTCTTTATCTAGTTTCTCGAGCAATGGGGCCCCGCTCGTGATTTTCTGGCGAGGGAGATGTCTGGACGAGAAGGAGCTCATCATGGGACAGGGTTACCCTAAAGGTACGTTAATACTTGAATACATGTATGAGCAACTCGTATGAGATACGCGTCAATTTGTATAAACTAGTGCCCTATAGTCACTCTTTGACATGTCGCGCGACGGATCCTCAGTCAGATCCCGATATATTTCGTATGAGATTCATTCAGGATATTCATGTCGCTCGTACAAGTCGCAAAGGCGTAAGCGCATGCGCAGAACCAATTGCCAGTGCGCGCTCCGCCATGTTTGTTTACATTTTTAAATTTTTTTTGTAGGTTATGTCATTATTTTCAAGCGTTTTTCTTATTGTCTATTGACTCCTGTAATATTAAGTGTCGAGTAGTGCATGTTATATTAACTAGTTAAGTTTAGATTAGTTTATTTGTTTAGTAGATTAGTATAACAATTTGTGTTCTTACCTCGCGTTACACCAAGAATTCTCTGATACAAATCGCTAAGTGTAAACGCTGACGCATACATGTATGAGCTGGGAGTGTTTGAGATCGAACAAATCACAAACATTCCAAAAATTGTGATACATGTATGTCATACAAGTCGCTCGTACATGTTTACAAGTGTAAACGTTCCGTAAAAGGGAGAGGAAGGAATGGCAGGTGTGAATAGAGTGAGAAAATACTCTGTCTTTTTAATTACTCACACGAAACGACGTGAGCGACGAAGTAGAAAGCCACCTCACAGAGTCTCCAGTAGTTGCCATCCTCATTCCTCAGTTGATTCCAGTGGGCACACAGGAAGCGACGGAAGAAGGTTCTGAACCAACGGCAAAAGCGGTGACAGGAGAGGGAAATAAACGTCGGGAGTCACCGGAATGCCTCCAGTGGGGGTTGATTGAGATAAAGAGAAAAGGTAGATCACCGGCGTCAACAAGACGATGTATGGTTCGGGTGCGCGGGTCTCTACAAACAGAATCTTTACCTTCTCATACACGTAGTTTATATAAAATTTTGTATAGTATTTTGTATGAAAATATAGAAAATCGTAATAAATTTCGAAAGCGAGATTACGACAAAAATATCCATTTTGGCGGTCCCTGATTCTGAAAAAGTTGTTTTTGACATAACGTCCGTCCGTCTGTGCGCAGCGATTCTGAGTCAACGGATGAGCCAATTTAATTCGCATTTCGTATTTACAGTAGAATTTACTTGTTGTCGATGCACGTACTGTAATTCTTTTTACTTTGAAATAAAGGGTACTTCACATGAAGTTCGAAGTACTCTTTTGTATGTTTCTGAAAAACGACTCCAACAGTTTTGCTTACATTTTCATTATATAAAGTACAATTAGTATGCATTACATCCGCATTAGCGGTATTTCGCTTGGAAGTTTGGTATAGACGCAGTAAAATAATTTCTGTCTGCTACACTTATACTGCTTCAAGGAGCTTGAATAATATTTAGCAATGTAAATGGATCAAGCAGACGTAGTAAACTTTTCGTAAACTGAAATGAAAGATATGATAATGATGATAAAATATATAGGAGGACAGCAAACGCACTACAGATACGAAAATACTTCAATTTCTTTCTACAAAGATATTACATTTACATAACACTTTTATGATATTTATAAGACTGATATGTTGCTAAATGTTTTGAAGCAATATTCTGAATATTTATTTTACTTTCAAATTTAAAATAAAAGACAGTATTAAATTCATCTAGCGACATTGAGCATGAATAGATCACTGGAAGACTACCAAAATATAGAGAACCACGTCAGAAATGACCCTTTCACTATGAAATATTTGCTCACTCTATGCTGCAGACAGAGAAACGTATGTGAGAAAGTATGTGCAATGGTTTTGCAATACTAGTTTTCCTTGCAGGATTTTGTAAATGGGAAATGTAGCGTGCTATTGAAGCTTATCTACATGGAGCGATAGCAGGCAGGTGGAACGGCTAACTGGATTTACTAACAACTTGGCACATGTGGAGGGGTTAGTAGAAGTGGTTAGTAATAGAGTTATTGCTACTAGGAGGAGCTGGATAGAGGAAGGAGGGTTCGCTTCTTAGTATTTATATTAATGTGCAAAGCAAGAATAAATGAACACGGAGTATCTCAGTGGCGAGCAAGCATGCTACTCTTGAACAACCGAAGAGATGAACAATCTTTAAGTATGATCGAACGTGCTGTATCGTCAATGTCACTTGACCTCATTACCCAGTCCCTGCTGTGAGAATCTCTTCGCATCACGACGGAGCTAATCAGAAGTCATAGCTTACTGAAAAAAATGGCTAATCCAGTACTCCATCTTCAACATTTTTCATAATCGTTATACTAGACATACTTTGCTCTCTTGAGTGGAACAATAACGCTATAAATTATGTGGCTTTTATATATGTTTATTCATTCTTTTTTAATTGAGGCTTTACGGCTCGTCGACATCAAATGTCATTGGAGCTCTAAAAACTTGTTCAAGTAGGTAAAATGCAGTTACGCACTAGGGAGAGCCAACATGACTCTCCCCGCGTGTGGGACTCGCCGAATGACTCAACCATACCCACTAAAAACCCTCCTGAATTACAACTCAAAACTGAAATATCAACATATCTCAAAACATTACATATATCATAAAAAAGGGAGAGAAACAAAGAGGAAAATGAAAGATACCCTAGCCCTAATGGCGTCGGGATCGAAAAGAACAAGAGGTGACCAAGGAAGGTCAGAGAAGAGAAAGGAAGGAGCCTTACATTAGTAAGTAGAAGTAATGCCAGACTCAGCTCGGGGCCCCGTGTTCGCCAAACACGTACTTACTAGATGTAAGTCCCCTGGGGGGGGGGACGTTTATTGATGCATACGTACACACGTAGTGGAACATGGAAGGTAAGTTATGAACTAACTATATTTTTCATCGAATCAAACGATAAACAGTGACAAAATAAAATTTATAAACTGTGCAAAACATTTCTCACAACACACATCTCTTATTATAGTGTAGAACTGTAACTAGTCTGTGACCATGCAAGAGTAGGAAGAAGAGAATTAAGGGTGAGACTAGAGCTCCAAGTTAGTCACACCACTTGGAAGTATAATTGTTTTATTTATTTTTATTCTAATTGTTATATAACCCAACATTGTGAGTTATAATGACGAAATAAAATTTAATTTCTAAACAATGTTCAGGAACTCGTTTGACTCGTTTTAAATTTACAAGGACATGTAAAAACAACATGGCGGTCGAGCGCTACGGTTTCGTAATTTACGTATCACTCCTCGCAAAAAAGTAAAATATATCTTGTTGAAATGTCTGGAAACTTATACATAAAAGTGATGTAAACTTCCATTACTTTCGTGACTCAAAAGTTGATCTTGTTTCGAAATTAAGTCATTTAAATGTCTGGTGAGTTTTATTAAGATATAATCACTTCTAGTGCAGGTTACTCTGTTTATTTGCGACGATTTAAGCTATTTCAGTGGTTTAAACGTTAACTCCACAGGTATCGCTGTTCAACGGACACGAAACCTGTCGTTTGTGCAGGAAGTTTGAAGAAACTGCTCATCACGTTATCGTGAACTGTGAGGCTCTGGAGGTGAGAAGAAGAATGATCTTTGTAGAGATTACACCAGGTCATAACTACGATCCTGACACTGGCAGGAAGGGGTTCCCTCCCTAGACGGACACAGTGATAGGACGCCGTTACTAGGACTTCGTGGGCTGCACAACGGGCTCTTCATAGCCGACGAGCACAGGTCAGTCTGAACCTGTCTACAAGTCCTCTTCCAAACTCATTAACTACACCACCGCTGGTAGTCGTGGTGAGAGTCGGAGTCAAGGTCTGGCCTGCTTAAGTATAAAGCTATGTGTAGTCGCCGATGCGTTAAACGATCAGTGAGTTTCCAAATAAAAAACTTGTGTAAAACCCCAAGTCATTGTGAGATTAAAATCTCACATGATACGCGTTCTCTTAGGGTAACTGTTATCCTCGGGGTTAGGTGTAAAAAACATGGTATGCTGTATGTGATATCACATCCTTTGGATGTGACAACCAATCCTTTGGATGTGACATGCCAACTTTGGGATATGTTATCCCAACTTTATATATCCAAATATACGGAGAAATTCTTTGCTTCTTCTGAATTCGTATTACATATGTAATCCTAAAGTACTCACATCAACGGCGATGTTTCAATAGAATACATTTAAAAGCATTAAATCTCTTAACATTTAATTTTTAAATGTCATAAATTAGAAGCGTAATGATCCGACATATCACAAGAGAAACACCTGTAGCGGCTAGTTGAAAAGAGCGTCCACCTTGCGCAGGTGTCGATGTAGCGATGGTTGCTAGGCAACTGTGGTGTCTTCACTGCTCGCCCTCCGCAGAAGATGCTGTCAGGCGCCTGCTGTCAGGCGCACCGATAGCCGAACTCTTGCTCTGCAACAGTTTTCCCATGGTCGAAAATATTCTACAAGGGTAGTCCAAAAAGTAAAGAATGTTTGGGCATGAATAATAAACTACTGAAGATATCATAAGTAAACTGAATTTACATTGTTACAAGACCTTAACCCATTGTTCAATGTTGTGGTCATAGTGGCCGAGGTACGTTTTGTAACAAGGAACAAGTTCATCTATATCACTGTTCCTCTATTCTACCACCAACGATTAGAACAAGGACGTAACTGCTTCTTTGAGGTCCTCATAATTTGCAAACTATTTCGCACCCAAACATAACTTAAATTTTGGGAACATACGGTAATCGCTCGATGCTAGATCAGACCGGTAAAGGAAATGTCCAAAAGTTTTCCACTTCAAATGTTGAAGTTGCCGCTGAGTTTCTGCAGATGCATGATGTCGCAAGTTGTCGTGGATCCGGAAGACTTTTGCAGACAACTTTTCTCGTCTCTGATTTTGGATGGCACGTCGAAGTCATTGTAGAGTCTCACAATAGGTTGTTTAGTTTATTGATTCTTCTATAAGCAGTAATTCCTCATGGATTAAATATTGGCGTGAGAAAAGTACAATAGCGGTATGGAGGAACTTGTTCCTCGTTACACGAAGTGCCTAGTCTAGTATGGCGGCTATACTGAAAAAAAAGTTAAGGTCCTGTTGTATTATTAAATATAGTTTTGTAACGATATCTTAAGATTTATTATTTATATTTAAGTGTTTTTTCTTTAAATAAATTAATTAAATGTTCTTTACTTCTCGTTCACTTTGTTCCCTACATTTGTAATTCTTCCTTGCGATTCTGTGATGAATCGGTTGATTGCTAAGACTGGGTCTTGTTCACGGACACAATTCCTAGAATATTAAGCATCCTAGAATGACAACAAATAGTTATTAATATAATCATTACAATATAAATAAAAATAAGATCTTACGTGTACATTATACGAGGATACGAATCTCAAAATCAAACGCCATAAGACAAAGCGTCTCGCAAAATAAATGACTGCGTGTCCTTACGAAACAATATTACTTTGGCAACTTCTTCCGAACCAATAAATATCCAATAATGAATATTGGATTTTTATTGGTTCACAATCTTATGAACTAGATTCTCCATCGCCGGATACAACTAAAGAAAACAAAATCAAGAATATTTGATAACAAAACAGAGGTCGTAACCGTTCTAAATCATACAAACTAGCATGCTAAGTGTTGTGGGTAGCTCTCCGGGGAGTAAATCTCTAGGTCTCGAGTTCGATTCCTGGCCCCGTCTCCCATTTTCAATTATTATAATATCACTGATCAGTTATCTCGCAGTGTGGTTAACCGCCAATTAAAAAAATATGAGTGTTTTCCGAAAGATGGACGTTCAAGAAGAGCGTGCGAAACATAGAACTGACATAATATGTCTACTGTATATTATATAGAGTCTATTGGGATTGTATATACTGTCTATTGAAATCAGAAATCTCGCATATGGAGTTATTATAATAGTAACAATTTATAAAAAATATTTTCCGAATAATTTATTGTTTATAATAATACGTACCTGTGAAATAACTTTTGGTTTTATTAAATACAATTTGTTGGTATTCTATTTTATTAATACGTGTATTAAACCACTTTTATTCGTGTCTTAGGAGTGTGCTGAAATGTTAAATCAGTCTGCCTTAGGGCTCTTGATCGGAATTCTTGGGATGGTGCCTTGCTTCCGGAGACTAAGTTTTCCGGAGAGTAGAATAATTCCATCATTCTCAAGGAACAAGGTCAACTTATTTTATGAACTATCATTTTGTATGGTGTTTATCAGTGCTTAAAATACTTTTGCAGGACATAAGAACTATAAAATATAGTTTCAAAATATTAATTATTGAGTCTTCTAAAAATTGTTTTTTGAAAAACTTATAAAATGTATTTGTACATTGCATTGTTACTTACTCATTTTTCTGTTTAATTCTATAAATAATAATAGTGTCATAAGGATTTCTCTAATTTATTTGCTTGAAAATTTCCTACTATTCCGGATGGTTAATTATTCGTATCTTATCTCGCTCGTATACATGGGGACCCACAAGGTACGAATTTAAATACAATAAATCAGAATTAGTTAAGTCACTCTTAAATCCATACTAATATATAAATGCGTAACGCATGTGTGTGTCTGTTCGCTACCTGATCAGAACTAAATCACTGAATCTATCGTGATGAAATTTGGCAAGGAAATAATTTAGATGTTCAGGATAAATAGGCTATTTTTGTATTTTTAAAATGTGTGATAAGAAAAATAAAAATGGTTTCTCAAAATAAATGTCGATAAAATCGGAAAAAGAGTTATCTTTGCTCACGCTGCCTAAACGGTTAGAAAGAGATGGCAACTATGCATTGCGATATTGTTTGACTCATAGATTTCTACAAAAACGTTCGCGACTGCATTTGTCTATCTGGAAAAATTAACCTAAATTATCGTCAAAACATTATTAAATAGAAGTAGTTAAATGCTTCCATTTAAGAGAGTAGTTTAAGAAGCAAAAAATCAATTATTATCAAATTTAATGGATTATCGATTTTTCGTATTTAACAAAGATAAAGAAGTCTATAAATCGTAAAATTTTGAAAAATAGTTTACATTTTATAAGAATTTTAATGAAATAGTGCACTCACGTCCTGCCTTGAAAGGGAAAATTCGACCAACTCGGTTCCCACCAAGTGATGTCAAGTTTTGTATTACATTTGTATCATTATAAATTTGTAAAAATAGGATGTTGTACATATGTTTTCAAAAAACAGTAAGTAAAAGTATTTTGATCTTACTATATAGATATTTTATATAGAGTAAAAGAAGATTAGGCTAAAAAAATCATGGGCAATACCAGGTAACCAGCGAGTGAAAATAACAATCTTTTAAAATAATATCGCTCGACCATTCAACAGGGGTTGTACACCCTTTCGAGGAAAGATTGCCTCGCCTTTTCTCGAGCGGCAGGTACAAGGGGTGGATGCAGGGTGGTAGGGGGTTTGGAGCGCAGGTAATATCGAGGCTCTCGCAACTGGCTGAGCCAATATCACTTACCGGTGAGCACGCCCCCTATCTGTGCGTACGAGGAAGAGAGTCTTATAAAGAAAGGTACATCACAGTGTGACAGCTTGAAAGTCGGAGCGATGTATGTGGTTTGTTTACAGTGTGGTATAGTTCACGAGTACGGTGCAACGCGTGCATTATTTCTGGATTCTTTTCTACTTCGGCCTCGAATTTTTTTATTAACTTTCCAGTTAAAACCCTTAGAATTATTTTTGAATTATTTTTTGGTGCTGAAATTTGTTTACGTTTTTCATGATGAAAAAAATTGTTCTACCACGTTCTGTCAAAAACGTTACCAAGGTTTTTGGTAAATCCAGGGTCATCGAAATAGAAATTTTTCAGTACAAAATATTTTCGCAATACTTACTAAAATTCAGAATCATCATGTTTATAAAACCAACAGAACTGGAACCAAACATTCTGCTCTAATAGACGAATGTTTACTTTATTCTTGATAGTACTTATCTCACCTAAACCCTTCGTGTAAAAGGAGATTCGGAGTACCGAGTAAAAACAAGAGAAACCCAGTGATAGACTTCCTGCATAAAAATTAGCTATGGTAGTATATGGTAATATAACTGAACAGATTAAAAACGCCAAGACTCGTCTTAAGTATTAATAAACTTTATTTTCAAAATAACAAAAGTTACAAACTGCGAATGACCACGTGGAGGACAATAAACTAATTTACTCTTCGGAAGCAAGCAAGGGACCATCACACTCCTAACATAAGTTTTTTTTTTTGTAGGGCTTTAGGGCTCGTCAACATCGAGGTCATTAGAGCCCTTAAAACTTGTACAGGTAGGGAAAATGCAGTTACGCACTAGGGAGAGCCAACATGACTCTCCCCGCGTGTGGGTCGCGCCGAATGACTCAACCGCCACCCACTAAAATCCCTCCTGAATTACAACTCAAAACTCAAATCCCAACATATCTCAAGTCTTTATTTAAAACATTAAAAAAAGAAGAAGGAGAAAGAGGAAAATAAAAGAAACCCTAGCCTTAATAGCGTCGAGATCGAAAAGAACAAAGAAGTGACAAAGGAAGGTCAGAAAAGAGAAAGGAAGGAGCATGGCACAAGTAAGTGGAAGTAATGCCAGACTCAGCTCGGGGCCCCGTGTTCGCCAAACACGTACTTACTAGATGTAAATCCCCTGGAGGACCTAACATAAGAACAAAAATAATTCGGTACGTGTCATACCTACACAGAATACCTACTAATTTGTGTTTAATGAAACACAAGAAAGTAATTTCGCAAGTACGTATTATTAATGATAATTCTACTCCTTAATTTGATATTTTTATCAGGGACGTTTTCTGTTTTGAATTGTAAGAATTTCTTCATGTCCAAAGATAAGAAGTGATGCATTTTTCTCAGTTCCTAATTAGTTATTTGTTTTCATGTATTTCATAATTTACTTATTTTCGTGATGTCGCGAGTTTCAGTCTATCAGTTATGTTCTTCCACCTAACTACAAGATTTCGACAAAGGAATTGAAAAGGAGAGATTTTGAGTTGCTGGGGAATCTAAGGTAACGAACTGATATTGAACTGTAGTAGATGAGGGAAATCCTAGATGAAAATCTCATGCAGTTCGACCGAGTAGGGAATCTGCATTGCAAAGGGAGTGTAGATACTACCACTTCGCTGCAGCAGTCAGCAATTTGGAGATCTATTTCTAACTACACCTTACGGGCGTAAAATAGAATTGAAGGCTCCTGGTATACAACTATATTATTCTCTACTTCCTGAATTAAAAGGAAATGCTGTGATAACGTTATAATCATATTTTTATTTACGTTTATGTAGATACAAACCATAACCCTAATCCTAACCTATTCCAAAATAAGTCGAACATTTAAACAAACCTTCCATAGTTCCATACTAATATAATACTAATATACTATAAATGAGTATCGCGAAAGCGTGTGTCTGACTGTTTGTTACTTAATCACGACAAAATCACTGAACCGATCGTGATGAAATTTGGCAAAGAGACAGTAAAGATGCCCAGGATGAACATAGGCTAACTTTTTTTTTTTTAATGCGTGATAAGAAAGATTGAAATTATTTTCACCATAAATGTCGACGATATCGGGAAAGAAGAGAGATATTTTCGCTTAGACCGCCTAAACGGTTAGACATAGGTGGCAACTATGAATGGCAATATTGTTTACATCAAAGAGTTCTACAAAAATGTCCGCCACAGCATATATTTGTCTACAAAAATTAATCTAAATTAGCGATAAAAAATTATTAAAATAGAAATAGATAAATGCTTCAATTTAAGAGAGTAATTTAAGAAGAAGAAAAATGAATCATCAAATTTAATTAATAATTTCTTTCGTGCATTTAACAAAGATAAAAATGTCTATAAATCGTCAAATTTCGACGAATACTTTAAATTTTGCGAGAATATTAATGAAATCCGAATCATGCCTCGGAAGCGAAATTTCTATCGGTGCGGTTCCTGCGAGATGGTGTAGTATAGACAGTCAAGCTTTGTATTAAATTTCTATCATAATTAATTTGAGAAATTAGGGTGCTGCATATGTTTTTTAAAACCGGTAAGGAAAAGTATTTTGATCTTACACTATAGATATATTTTTTGTTTTTTTACTGACAGATGAAAATTATTCTTAGAAAAAATCCGGGTAATCAGTTAGTATTTAAATATATAAACAATTTCATGGACATAAAAAGTCATATACACGATAGATCCGTAAGCACGACCACAGCAAAGGTTAATGTTAAAAGAAATCCCGTCCTCTTTGTACAGCCCTGTCTGATCCGAGCACAAAGAAACTGCGTTCTCCGCGATGGAGTGACGAACTGGAGGAACAGGTTGGAGGAGAGGACTTCGGAGCCCTTCCACCCACGCACCTTTCATCCTCCTCTCCTCCACTCCCTTTGCGACATCCCCCCTTTTCTTGTCTGGCGAACAGTTTTATCACATCTGTGATCCTACACAATCATCGTGCGAGGAGATCTCAGATTGGAGTCTTCTGTCATCGAGATTTTCTCTTCCAGGTAGATCCACCTCGTGGACAGAAGTGCGCTCAAAGCAATGTTACCTTCGCTCGGATAAAATAGAACATACGAAGGAAACCGTGAACGGGAACGCACTGTGCTTAGTAGTTCATTGTGAGGAAGTAGCTGCAAATTAGTTTATTGTTTTCAAAATGACTCTCTGGACTCTTGCCTAGGAGCGGCGTCTACAGAAATAATAAATCTGGAACTTAAGAGTTATTTTAATAGTTTCGATTCATAAACAATATTTTCTGAAGAATCTATAGTTTATAATAATTCCTCCTTTTCATGTTTTATCAAATATGAAATTTTTGGTATTGTTAATATTATATCACGTACCGGACTACTTTCATTCTTGTCTTCGCTTTAGGGTCTTTGATCGGATGGGATGGTCCCTTGTTTGCTTCCTTAGAATAAATTTTTTTATTACCCTCCACGTGGTCATGCTCAGTTTGTAACAATTTATTATTATTATTATTATTATTATTATTGCAAAGTGGTCATATGCAGTTTGTAATTGCTCTCTCGACAATAAAGTATTATTTATTTACTGCCAGTCTTACTCTCTGGATGTTGGAAGAGCAATTGTATACAGCGTAACCAATGCGTTTACTTCGCCATCGTCCGTAAAGTAATGATAAGTGTACCTCGTCTTATGTTGGCAGTACTATCGGAATTCTTTAAACTTAAACCAATCGCCAGCACCGGTCACCAATTCAATTCAACTCACTTGCTCTTGAAGCAATATTGTTCTTTATGTAACTTGCAAATCTTTACAGTAAATAGTCATTTTTGTGACTACTATTAATATTTATTCGGATATAAATTAAATTCTTCGAAGTTGGTAGTTCGTGTTAGGTAGCCATATTGCATTATCTTCGGTACAGTTATTTGACTTTGAGTATAAGCCATCCTCCAGCGTAGTTTCAGCAAGTATACGGGTCGTTCCTCGAGAAAATGTTCAAAAGAGGATCTTCATACCTAGAAATTAGATTATTTTCTGTGTATTGTAGATACTATTGGTTTAAAATAAATATGTAAAATTATGTTTTCTGACCTTCCATATTTCAGTTCTGAAGGAAACGTGTACATAGTAACATTAAATTAAACTTGATTCCGAGCTCCATCCGCGGTCCAGCCTCCCATTTTCATAAAAACATAACTTAATAATTCAATATGGTTTGCAGTGTGTGTATGATGACAGAGGGGTCGTTCGAAAAATAAATTATCACGTACGACCCTTTTACGGACGATCGCAATATTTTTAATTGTGTTTTACTACCACACGGCTAGTGGTTTGAGTCGTCGTCAGGTGCAGACAAATTCTAACAGGAAATATAAACGTAACAAAAGAAAACGATCTTATTTATCTAACCTGACGACGACTTCAGTCTCTTGTCGAAACGTTGTGAATTAGTTGTTGAAACATTGTGAAGTAGTTGTTGAAACGTTGTGAAGTAGTTGTCGAAACGTTGTGAAGTAGTTGTCGAAACATTGTGAAGTAGTTGTCGAAACGTTGTGGAGTAGTTTTCGAAACGTTGTGGAGTAGTTTTCGAAACGTTGTGAAGTAGTTGGCGAAACGTTGTGCACAATAAAACTATATTGTGATAGTCCGATAAATAGTTGTGACTGATTATTATCTTTATTTAATAATGAGCTTAAATAATATAAGTTGGAAGAAAAGTCTGTCAGCATGAATTGTATTTAAAGAATTAATTACCTACGTGAGGCTCATATGTGTGTATATTCAAATATAGGTCTCATGTATAATAAAATAAATTTATTGTAAAAAACAGTACAGACTGCGGATGACCACGTGGAGGACAATAAACTAATTTACACTCCGGAAGCAAGCAAGGGACCATCCCATCAATTCCGATCAAGGGCCCTAAGGTAGAGGCGGATTCAAAAAAAATTAGCATAAGTTCCTAGATAAGATAAAAAGTTAGCTGCGAGTTATAATACTGATAAAATGTCAATATGTTTGTAATTTTACGCAAAAAATTTACATGTACAAGTTATTATCGAACTATAGATTATTCTGAGTATAGTGCTTAAAAATCAAAAGAATTGAAATAACACTAAATTCACGATTTATTGTTACAATAAACATGCCCCTAGACAAAGCCTAGAGAACCTGTATAAGAAATCCGCCTCTACCCGAAGGAAAAACGGAGAAAAACCTGGGCCAGGATTTATGCTACAGCTACAGAATTTATGTACACAACCGTGCCAAAGTTGAGTACACATAAAACTAAATTAATATGAGCCATAAGACAACAAAATCATGCAAGAAAATAGTTTTTGAAATTGTTATAAGTTATTAAAAAAGTACTACAGCAATGGCGTGATAAAGTACAAGACGAATTTAACTTTTATTAAAATCAATAAATTCTTTTACAGTGTAGAAGCACTGGTGCAGGAGGTAGTTTTTAACCGCGGATTTGAAGATATTCAATTTCATAATATTTTTATATTCTTGGGCAGGGAATTATATAGTTAATTCTTTAAATGCAATTTCTTTCTTGTTGTTATTTTCTGTACCAAGTTTCTAACCATTTTATACCATGTTTGTTTGTGTTCTATAGATATTTGTGTGCCCGATATGTTATTTAGCAACATATTGCAAAGACGTTTATGTCTTGTTCATCTGCTACCGAGCGTTTCTCACTTGCAGCGTAATAATTTATTATTATTAATATTGTTATGTTAATTTATTTTCCAAAACCAAAAGAGATGCAGACATATTAAATTCAATGGTGGAGAAAAGGTCATACTCTAACCCTACACAATAACATTTTTTATGTTTCAACGAGAACCATCTGTAACAATATTCCAGGATTTTCACAGGTAAATTATGTTACACCTGACATAATTGTTATTCATTTTCTGTTTATATCTGGCATTAAAAATAATTAACGACATGTTAAACGGAATAAAGTCTCAAAATAAACGACCCGAGTTCCCCAAGACAATTTGATTTCGAATAAAAATGGAGAAAAATTCATTTGCATATCAAGCTATGTATACAAAAACAACTTAAAAAGTAAGTTAACACTACGTTTTATCCATTCATATTCAGAGATCAAACAGTATCAGAAATATAGTTCTGTTATGGATTTTCGTGTGGTAATTTTTTTAAAGCATTAAAAAAATGAAAATAGGGGACAATATTTAAAAAAATACAGTACCCCTCAAAATGGGCGACAGTGTTGGCAGCACTGTGGATGATAGTAGCGGCAGAAACAGCGACGAAACGAAACAGCAATGCAGCGGCCAGGCTCTTTGTCTGATTGCAATTAGAGAAGTTGTAATTAATGGCTCTGCAAGGGACACATCGCTGCGCCATTGGTCAGAAGCCGTCGGGGAGGAACAGAGGGGATGCGTCCCTAAGGAATAGCCACCGGACGGGCGTTCCACTCAACGATGGCGGAATAAGGGAGGGATAAGAATGAATCTTTACTCTGTGCACCATTCCATCGCACTGGGGAGAATATTATGAAAAGGAAAACGTCCCTCTCAATTATTTCCCGATAATTTTTGTAGTAAATGATTTCATGTTAGGGTGAGTTTCTTGAATTTTATATTTCAAATTTTATTTTTTGTGAAGTTGGAAAAAGTATTTTCATTTTCTTTAGAACACGTATATAATTTACTGATTTAACGTCTTTTGGAGAGGTTCAGGCCTTGAGACCTGCTCTTTCACCTAACCACGACTTGGTTAACGGAATTGGGAAGGAGAACTTATTGAGTTGCCGGGGAACTTATGGTATCGAATTGCCATTTGTCTAGAGTAGGTGAGGTAAACCCCGGCTGAAAACCTCACCTCGTTTGGCTGAGCAGAGTTTGAACCCTCGCTCTACCATTCGGTGAGATCACGGAAGCAAATACGCTACCACTACACCATCGCTGTGGGTACACGTTCAGTAAGTGTGTGTAGCGAGTCAATGAAATTGTTAACAGTGCACGCACATCACTGTTGTACCACAGCATCGAAGACAATTTTTGTGCTCCTGCACCATCTTCTATATTAAACTTTTGAACCTCGACGTCTTTCAACTGAACGTCGAGGTTGGGTAAAAGTCTCCAGTAGTTTCTTTTAATTATCTTCTATTGCTTTGGAAATACATAGCAACCTACAGAATGTGCAACATAAAACTGGTCCGGAAATAATTGTAATCCTGTCACGGAATTTACATTTGCTAACGAACAAAACTGTCCTTTACAGAAAATACTGGAAATGGGCTCTGGTTACGTCGATACAACAACACACACAGACTTGAGGACATTGTCACGAGTGGACGAGGTGTTCGGTGAGTGAGGACGGTCCACAGAGGCAGTAATTATATTTATATA
>NNCF01126060.1:209468-258637 GCA_002313205.1 Laupala kohalensis
TGTAATTTTTACCTGTGGGGTAAATTGATGGGGTGAAGTGTACTTAAATACTCCTGACACTCTGGAAGAGCTACAGCAGAACATTGAAAACGCTGTAGCTGCTGTCCCTCAAGTTGTACTGCTACGCATTTCTGGCAGCCTTCATAAATCGAGCACAGCTGCATCAGCAATGTTAACAATGGCCATTTTCCGTGATGGGTAGTTCTACTGTTCACTGACAAGGATCAATTCCGTGCCTATCTCATAAAGTTTTTTTTGTCATGTCCCGTTGTGTATTGCTCATTCTGTATCTAATTTCTACTGTTATAAGTCAATACCAGAGAAATGTCACAGTAAAATAATTTCACTTTCTGAGTTCTTTAAGCGTTAGAATAAATTTTCAAAATTTGAACGAAAATACGCTACAGCAAAGGTTGAATATGAAAAAATACACAAACTATAGTTGTTAAAAAGGTAATGTAACATCTTCGTCGGAAACTGTACTTTTTTAATATGCCAAAACTGCACTTCACCGCAGTTCCAAAAATCCCAGTCGTCATATTTTTCAGATTAATTTCCATTAAGTTGTCCAAAATTTGAAAAATGTAAACCGCCGAGAATTGGACCCGGAGTGAATTGGTGGTGGACAATCATGCTAACCCCATAGCCACCGGAGTAATTTAAGTCACGTTTAACCACTTTGTCAAATTTGAGATCCCAACTGTCAAAAAAAAATATATCCCATATATTCTCGTTCCTTGGATACGTCACCGCTCATATTGATCCTGATTTGACATCCCGTCACACTCTAACAAACACACTGTGTGGAAATTCGTCTCGAAAAAAAAGGGAAGAAGACGCAGACGCATTGGTGCATTGAAGCATCTTCAGAAGACGTCGTCGTCGTCGTCGTCGTCCCTCCAAGACATCATAGCGTCGTCGGGAACCTTTTCAGAGTTTTTCATGCATCGAAAGATCGAGGTGGAAAAATGGTGGAAGATGCTCGGGTTGTTAAGGGAGTGAGCAGGAAACACCAATGGGGAAGGTGGATTCATATGTTAGGATGTGTGTTTGCATGTACTTGGTCGCTACAAGGAATAAAATATGTTTTTCTATTACAGCTGATTTCATTACATCATTTTGATAGTTTTTATATTTTTTTATATTGTAGTATTCGTATATGGGAAATGTAGCGTGGTATTGAAGCTTATCTACATGGAGCGACAGGAGATAGAAGTGGGTGGTAGGTCATTGTTAGTAGGCACTTAGCTGGGTTTACCAACAACTTGACCCACTTGGAGGGATTAGTAGAAGTAGTTAGTAATAGTTAAGAGTTGGTGATAATAGGAGTAGCAGGAGACGGATAGAAGAAGGAGAGTTCGCCTTTTAGTAATCGCAGTTACATGAACCGTAACATGAACTGTGACGTTGAAGTGAAAAGCTACAATTCTTCTTCTGGCACACACCTGGAATCGAACCCGGTGTGACTCGGTGGCGAGCTAGAATTAGTCGTTTGGGATATTTTCAATTATTGCAAATTTCCTATGTATTACTGTAGTCTGATTCCTTGATATAGTTAGTACATGACCCATCTACTCCATATTCTGTGGTTAGTGTGAACTCTCTATCTTATTTCCAACACGTTAAACAGTTACAATAGTTTATGTCAGTTCTCATCTGATGACGGTCCACAATGGTACAGTTTCTTTAGTAGAAAATAAATCGAGTATGCGAAAGTAAACTAATAAATTTACAGTAAAAAAATCAGAGGCAGTCTGCGTATGACCGTGTGGAGGACAATAATTTACTCTTCGGAAGCAAGCAAGGGAGTATCCCACCAATTCCGATCAAAGCAGCGATTTAACGTTTCAGCTTAACTTTACTCCTGAGATACGAATAACGATAGTTCGGTACGCGTTGTAATATTAACAGTATACCAAAACATTTGTGTTAATACCACACAAACAAGTTATTTCACAAGTACGTAATATTATCAAACTATATATAGTTCGGAAAATATTGTTTGTAAATCCCAACTTATAAAATAAATCTAAATTCGAGAAAAACCTGCCTCTACCGGAAGGAAAAGCGGAGAAAAAACCTGTACCGGTAAGGTGGTTTCATTTAATGATGATAATAATAATAATAATAATAATAATAATAGTGATCGGCAATTGATGAAGAACCGGAATGGATCGTAATAGAAACACAGAAAACCAACAACATCAACAACAAAAATAATAATAATTATTATTATTACGAATAATTGAATCACATTTATTACCCCCCCCCTTCATGGAAAATTCAGCCTATTGGAGCTTTGCTCGAGGTCTCTGTGACCGTAGAACGAGGCAATTCTGGTCCTGTCCTCAGTGTAAGTCGACTGGCGAAGGCAGTTGCGAGTAGAGGCAGCCCTTGGCAAACAGCGGTAATTCATTACCTTAAGTGCGCGCGTCGCGGCGACGTCGTCTTGTGTTAGCACAATGCTTCCTCGCCAATGCAGAGCTAGTTCTAGGGATAGCGGACGTGGATAAAGGAGGAGGAGGAGGAGGATGACGGACTTATTAAGAATGAGGACTAATGGCGGATTTTGAATCGAAGGAGAGATGGCAGACGAAGTTCGGTATATGCGGATGTATTGACAATTCTGATAGTTCTGTAGACAAAGAATTATTCTTTTAAACTTCTAAATTTAAAAAAATTGTATGGAATAATACATGCTTATATCGATTTTAAATTCTAAAACACATTATCGGTTATATAAGGTATTATATCCGCGTAGACTGAAGTCAAATTGCCAACTATTCATGAAATATTCGCCAAAGTAGTTCTTATTAATTAATAATTCAATCCACATGATTTCACAATTGAATGAGGACAATTATTTGTGATTTTGAAACTTGATAATTTAGACTGTTTAAATGTTAGACAGGGGTCGCATTGTCTTGAGTCACGTGATGCGGCTGACATTTTCGTTAGAACAGTATTTAACACTGCTTTTGGTGAATTATTCTTCAAAATGTAAGGTATAAAAAATATTAACGTTGTTACGTCCCTATTTCCATTTTCCGTGTTTCAGTAGTTTTTCCATCATATATTTGCCAGAATAACAAAAAACATAAACCCCAGAAAGTTTCATCATATAAGCTCATTGTAATTTAAAGTCAAATAAATCAAAAATTTTGCGTCATAAATGAAAATAAATTGCCACTGAATAAAGAACGTTTAAAACTATCATTTGAAATATTTTTTGTTTTTTTTTAGACCTAGTCGCCGTGACGGATAAAATACCAGAGTCATTCGCCTATTCAATATTTTAATGAAATACATCGCCATTTACGTTTTTGGCATCAAGATAACAATATTATTGGCAAGCCACGCTGCTCACGAATGGGGTCAAGTGGTTTCTCAGTACATATCTTTTCTTTACAAATATTCCTTCCATTACAGAACTCTCTATCTCGAAAAATACAGTCGTTACTAGTTAATATTATTAATGAAACATATCAATTAATTTAAAGACATAAAAAAAGACAATTAAGACATTTAAACTGCCTTAAGATGGGACTAGCGCTCCAAGTACATTTATTTTCTTTATTTTTGTTATAATTGTTTTATAACACAACTTTATGATCTATAATGATGAAGAAACGTTTTTTAATTTCTGCTTATCAGTTAATAGTTTGACGTGCAGGAGAGCGCGTAAAAACATGGCGGTCGCGCGACACTGGTTCGTGATATATGCAACACATCTGGGAAAATGTGAAATATCTCTTTCTGTTTTCCGGAGGCGTATGTTTGGAAGTCTTGTAAAATATACCACGGAAAACTAACTACAAGTAATTCTAAACTTACATCACTTTCGCGATTAAAAGTTGGTCTTTCTTTGAGAATAGGTGTTTTCTGCATACGACGCCATGTATCACACCATCAGTTATAATTATAATTCTTTGATTTAAATCGTGAGGTATGTTTTTTAAATTGAAACCTCAATAAGTACATATTACTCTGTTTATTTATAGAAATTTCAGATATTTTAGTGATTACCTTAAGAGCTTGAATACTAGAACATAGAGAAAAGTTAAGTTTAAACCACGGTGTGGGAGGAGTAAATTAAAAAATGTTTGCATTAAAGTGAGACTATGAAATTGTAAAATTGTACATTCTTATTGTAGTAATTTTTCGTACAAACTAATTGGCCTAATACAGCAAATTAACGGTCTTGCCACACGCTTATTGACCACGTATGATGTGCTTCTTTAGTTGTTAAATGTATTATTCCAGTTTTTAGATCACCGTTCATACGCATCATATACATTCTTTTGGCGACAGAAATGTAAGTGGCAAAAATAAACGTCAAAATGTATAATAACATTAACGCGACTGATATTATGTGACGTGACGTATATTTCTAGGGAAACAACCGTTCGAAACGAGAGTAAACCACTTATCCAAGTACACTTTTTCTTTGAGGGGATTTTGCTAGCTCCTGTTCTAATCAATGTGAGATAAATTTAAAGGTAAAGCGCAGTTCCCATAAAAGTAATATGTTTTTCCCGTGTATTATTCATATTTAAAGGTCAAATGATTTAGTAGGGTCTTTCGTATCAAAATCACATTTCTATATAACTCGCAGCTAACTTTTCATCTTATCTAGGAATTTTTGCTGAAATTTTTCAAAATCCGCCTCTGTCTTAGGGCTCTTGATCGGAATTGATGGGATGGTCCCTTGCTTGCTTCCGGAGAGTAAATTAGTTTATTGTCCTCCACGTGGTCATACGCAGTTTGTACTGCTTTTTTGACAATAAATTTATTATTATTATTATTATTCTAACACACTGATGAGTGTGCTTTTATATGATTTATTCACGTACTAGCAGAACTAATGGGTGTTGCCCGAAATTTGAAACTAAACTTTAAAAAATCGTAAATGAACATACAAAATTTTAAAACAAATTCAGAAATAAAACACAAAAAATTATTTAATTTTTTTTTGCATTGTTAAACAAACATACAAAAAATTAAACACCTTTGAAATAAAAAATTGTTACTGAAAATTGATAATAATAATAAATTTATTGTCAAAAAACAGTACAAACTGCGTATGACCACATGGAGGACAATAAACTAATTTACTCACCGGAAGCAAGCAAGGGACCATCCCATCAATTCCGATCAAGGGCCCTAAGGCAGAGGTGGATTCAAAAAAATTTAGCATAAGTTCCTAGATAAGATAGAAAGTTGGCTGTGAGTTATAATACTAATAGAATGTCAATATATTTGTAATTTTACGCAAAAATTACATGTACAAGTTATCATCGAACTATAGATTATTCTGAGTATAGTGTTTAAAAATCATAAGAGTTGAAAAAAAACCCACTAAATTCACGATTTATTGTTACAATAAACACGCCCCTAGACAAAGCCTAGAAAACTTGCATAATAAATCCGCCGCTACCCGAAGGAAAAACGGAGAAAAACCCGGGCCAGGATGGATATGTTTTACTCTTCAGTGGGTATTAAATATTTATCTTCAAGTCTAGACATTTTTATCTCATTTTACCCGGCATGCCAGAGGTTCCTATATAATATTCTTAATTCATATCTTAATTTGTATATTTCTCTACTATACAAATTTTGCTTTTTTTTTGAATAAATAAATTAAATACAGCGATGGAAACCTACAAAAATAAATATTTTTCTGTGTTGCATGCTTATATGTACGTAAGTATTTAAATGTAAATACGACCCTCGCAATTTTCATCTTGTATTTAAAATGTAAAAGATTTAAAATGGTTAGACGGAAGAGCAGACCTTAAAGTCTGAGTCTCGACAAAATAAAGGCACTTTTATTATTATTATTATTATTATTATTATTATTATTATTAAGTATGAATTATTTTAAAATAGAAGTAAAAGAAAAATATAACTTACACAGAATACTTAATAGACAAAACCCATACTTAAGACCTCTGAATTCTTTGTTTTCGTTTTATATTTACGTAATGTACTTAAAAACAATGTTCGGTGACGTGTATTATACGTTCAATGGATTGTCCGCCTCGTGAAATGCAACTGAACTCTGGCGGACGCATTAGTAAGCTTCATAGTCAACAGCTATGTGAGCGAATATTCACATCTTTTTAGTAGTAGCCAATTCTAATTGTTTTTTTGTTTTTTTCTGCTGTTGTAATTCGTCAATATTAATCATACTTTGCGTTTTGAATCCTGAAGAAGAGTCCTTTGAAATTTCAAAAAATTTCATTGATTAGCTATTTCGATGTCCATACCACAGACATTCCAAACTTTCATTGGTATATATAAACATCGTATAACTCAACACAAATAGAGTTCCCCACTTCAACATTTCTATTACTTTTCACACCTTCATGATAAGTTCAAATACTTTTTAGTGAACACCCAGTTCTTTATGTTTGCTGTTATATTGGAACTTATTTTTTGAAAATAATCTTACATCGCGAGGAACAAGTAAAGAAGATTGTTGAAAAGTTGCGCGAAATAATATTGCCCTCTCATAAAAATGTTGACGTAGAGAACTAAAATAAATGTTTCATCGAGTTCAGCAACGAGTTAAGAAGTGAACTCGAAAGATCAACCAATTGGAAACTCTAGTTTAGTAGTTAAACATATTAAATAAACCTATACTTTTTCTTCCTTCTAATTGATTTGAAATTATTTCATGCCTTTTTTTCTTGGTGGGGCTTTACGACTCGTCGACATCGAGGTCATTGGAGCCCGAAAAACTTGTATATATAAGGAAAATGCAGTTACGCACTAGGGAGAGCCAACATGACTCTCCCCGCGTGTGGGACTCGCCGAAGACTCAACCATACCCACTAAAAACCCTCCTGATTTACAACACACCAAAACATACATCAAAACATTGAGGACGAAAAATGAGGGGGGACAAAACTGAGGAAAATGAAAGATACTCTAGCCCTAATAGCGTCGGGATCGAAAAGAACAAGAGTTGACCAAGGAAGGTCAGGAAAGAGAAAGGAAGGAGCCAAGCACAAGTAAGTGGAAGTAATGCCAGTCTCAACTCGGGGCTCCGTGTTTGCCAAACACGTACATACCAGATGTAAGTACCCTGGGGATTCATGCATTTATATTAGGAGATAAGGAAACTTAAATGCTCTTCAAAATACACCGAACTTTCCTAGAATAACATGTAAATGCATAAAAGTTACGGAAATATAAAATATTTAGGTTTTTCTACCAACACGTTTCTGAAACAATGAAGTACAGTCCCATCTCTCATAGTACAACCTTATACTTAGTCCTTCTCTCAGAGGAACGTCTGTAGATGGAACACTGAAACCGAACTAAGATAGCGGTTTCTAGCGGGTAAGAGAGGTAACACGGAACGCGGGAGAAGGGGTGGGGATACGTGAAGGTGAGTTTCACTTGTTCGCACTTCCAATAACAATCGAAGCGCGCGTTCATCAGCCGATTCGCGGAACCCAGTCCTACCATATTTGCCAACTGCTGCGCACAGTAACTTGCGAACAAGAACGTAGGCAGGAGTGTCTAACTGACAGTTGTGTCTAAGGCCATTCGTAACAACACTAAGGTAGGTACATCACATTTTCAAGATTGAATGTCCACGCAACGTGTTCGGTTTAGGAATCGGTGCAAAAGAAAGGATTTAGGTGCAACGTTTTAACGGCGAGATGAATTTTGGTACTCGTACAAATATGTTTTTGGGTGCTGATCACAAATTTAAGGTTTGCCGACTAACGTTTTGATCGAGGAATCCTTTTTGTCAAAATTAACGAGTTTTGGATTTTCGTCCAAGTTTTCCAACATAACGCATTTTAAACTCCTGTGCTCTCCGCAGTTGTGGTGTCCACGTCTCAACTCCTCAAAAGCCCGTACACAACATCCCTGTTCCGGTGAACCTGGGTCATATCCCCTTATACATCTGCGTTCAGAGAAGAAAGTTCCGCGTTCGAGTCGTGGTCCGCAACAATTTTCACCCGTCTGCAGACGATGCTCAACACACTGATATATCTCTGCTACAAATAATGATGCTGGAGAAAACGATTCCTTAATGTTGTAGTCACCTGATGAAGTATCATTCATGAGACGAAACGTTGTGTTCTTATGTATATGTCTTAAGATTGTGTATATTGTTAAAGTATTTTAGGGTTTTAAATCTTTGACAAATGTCATAGATATGTACATATGAGAAGAGGTGAAGAATAAGTTGTCTGCAATACAAGTTCACTTTATCTTGCGTGACACAGTTTAGATAAAAATTCCGGAAACTTTGATATCAAACTGGAAATCTAAAGGAAATTTCCTACAAAATTATTTCTATTAATCACATTTTTAAAAGATGAAAACGGATGATAAACAAAATTACGAGAAAATGTTCATTCATTGTAGTAACTCCATCGCTTATCTCATTGCCATTGCATCTTCGATCCCTCCCATGAAAAATTATCTCCGTCAAATCTTCCCACTTACTGGACACCAGGATACTGGACCCTTTAGACCAGCCTTTCTCGATACTTTTTGCCACGCTATCCTACATATTACAATTAAGCATTTATTTCTTCCGTGTACCCACACGCGGACAAAACTTGTGATAATTATTGGTCCGGGGAAAATAACGGAAAAGCGGGACGTGCTAATTATCATGTTCTTTACTAGTCATACTGCAACTCAATTCTTTAAATTTTTAAATGAGTGCAAATTTTTATGAGCCAAAAAAACTGGGAAGGGAAATCTACCGATGAGGTTGGGGAAGACATTAGCCCCATTAACGAGTATTAATCGACGCAAAAGGACACCGTCCAAGAAAGAAAATGCAGGTTATCGACTGCTCTTGTCGGAAGAAAAATCGATACTTGGATATGCACTTCAACAGAATGTGATCCTGATATTTCTACTAAAACTGAACCTTTCTTATTCTTCGTTGACAGATATGAAACCAAACTTTTTGTAACGGTTGGCGCAACTTTTGTTTCTGGAAGAACAAAAAAAAAAGTAGTTAAATAAATAAATTTATTGTTAAAATGAGCCGTTACAAACTGCGTATCTCCAAATGGAGGACAATGAATTAATTTACTCTTCGGAAGCAAGCAAGGGACCATCCCGTCAATTCCGATCAAGGGCACTAAGGTAGAAACGGACTTTACATTTTTGCACATTCCCAAGATGCGAGTAGCAGAGTTCGGTACATGTCATAATTTGAGAGAGAATATTTATTCTACTCTTGTTAACATGTTAAAAAACCAAAAAACACAACTCGCGTACTTCGCTGACACGTTTTTACGAGTACAGCCGTCGCAACAAAATCAACAGAATACTGACAAATTTTAATTTAACAAAACACAGAAACGTTATTTCAGAAGAACGTATTATCATGAACTATAGATTATTCGAAAAATATTGTTCATAAAGCGTAAGTATTAAAAAAGCTCGAAATTCGAGATTTATTATTTCAAAAGCCTAGAGAAACTGAAAAAAAATCCGCCTCTACCCGAAGGAAAACCGGAGAAAAACCTGGGCCTGGATGGGGCTACAGAATTAATGTACACAACCGTGCCAATAGGTTTAGTACATATAAAACTTAACTTATATGAATTGTAAGACACAACACAAGCATACAGAATATTAATTTTGAAATTGTTAATCATGTTACGTCGAATGAAAATGGGAGACGGGACCGGGGTTCGAACCCGGGAGTTTGAGCTCTGCGCGCTCATGCGCCTACCGACTGCGCCATCCCGTTCGCCACANCAGTCGGTAGGCGCATGAGCGCGCAAAGCTCAAGGTCCCGGGTTCGAACCCCGGTCCCGTCTCCCATTTTCATTCGACGTAACATGATTAATCTGTTACCTGGCGGTGAGGTTCACCGCAATCTAAGAGATTTCTATGTTTGAAATTGTTATCAGTTGTTTTGAAAGTACAACAGCAATGGCGCGATAATGTTTAACTTTTATTAAAATCAATAAATATGTTTTTATTGTAGAGGTACTGGTGCAGTAGGTAGCTTTTAACCGCGACTTTCAATAGATTCAATTTAATAATATACTTTATATTTTTGGGGAGGGAATTATAAATAACAATTCACGAATGATATGGTCATTTTTGGCAAAGAGTGGTTGACACTCTAGGACGATGAATATTATTCCACCCGAATTCCATGATTATTTTCGTAAACATAAGACTATTCTTCGAAATGTAGTCTATGCAGCTAAAGTTATGGAAAACGACAGGCATATACTAAAATCGAAGAACCGTACGAAAACTATGTGTAATATTGTTAAAAATTACACGTCAACTTCTGAAAATCGCGAAGAAAATATTTCTCAACTAAACGATGGCAAAATAGTATCAAATTCTCAGGACATCGCAAATTCGTTTAATTCTTACTTCTCAGAAGTTGGTAAAATAATGAACTCAATATATCCAAATCAATGTTCTCCAATTATATCCACCCACGTACCCAATTCTATGTTCACTTCTGAAACTAACGCCAATGAAGTCATGAGAATCATCAGCTCATTAAAAAGCAAATTTTCAACAGACATAGGTGATATACCTGAGTTTATTGTTACATTTTCGTCCCACGCTGTATTAAATACTCATAAATATTTTTAATAGTTCTTTATCGGAAGGGGTGATTCCTAACATATTTAAGAGAGCTAAAGTGAAACATTTACACAAGAAAGGAAATAAATTTAATATTGGAAATTACCGACCAATATCTCTACTACCCACTTCCTCAAAAATCCTTAAAAAAATTGATCTATTAAACGTCTTCTAGATTTTTTATCGAAAAATAACATTCTCTCTGACGATCAACACGGTTTTAGGAAATCCTTTTCCACTACAACCGCCATATTTTCCTTCTTAAACGATGTTACCACATCTCTAGACAGTGGAGAAAATCCTCAGGGTGTTTTTCTTGACTTATCCAAAGCNTTTCCAAATTGCATTCTTTAGGCATTCGTGGACTTCCACATCAATGGCTAACTTCTTATTTAAAAGATAGTTATCAACAGGTCTTATACTAAAAATAAAATACTGCAGCGTTGTATTTCAGAAACAAAGTTACTTACTTGCGGAGTACCCCAAGGTTCAATTCTCGGCTCTATACTCTCTTTATTGTATGTGAACGACATGTTATCATCCACATTAGATTGCAAAATTGTTTTTTTTTGCTGATAACACTAATTTACTACGTTAATTCGCCAACGCTTAAAAAGTTTTGTCGAACCTTTCGTCTTGGTTCCATGCAAAGCGTCTACATTGTAAACACTGACAAAACAATGTGTATGTCATTTCACAATAGTATCACAAAATCTTTACCAAAGGTTCCTCTTTCTTTAAACGTAACACGATTAAAATCTGTTACGAATACAAAATTCTTAGGTCTCTATATTCAAGACAACCTCAAATAGAATTGTTACGTTGATAATCTTAATTCCCAATTAAGCAAATTGCGTTACGCATTCCGAATCTTAGTTACCGTAGTTCTTCCACGTACATCCCGTTGCGTATATTTTGCAAACGTTGACTCCCATTTACGTTACGGCATTACCTTCTGGGCCAATTCCGGTCAGAGTATTCAAACTTTCAGAATTCAGAAGAGGATAGTTCGGATAATTTGTAAATCTCACCCCCGAAACNTCTCAAGGAATTAAAAATCTTAACACTTCCCTGAATTTATATTTACGAAACGGTCGTGTTTGTTAAGACACAATTACAGAAGTGCCACCCTTGCTTCATACGAAACAGTCTCGTTCACGAATACTCGAAATAGTAATAATATTCGTCCTAGAGTGTCAACCACTCTTTACCAAAAAGGCCATTCGGTAACCATTCTATATAGTTCCTTGCCCAATAATATAAAATATATTATGAAATTGAATCTCTTCAAATCCGCTGTTATAGACTACTTCGTGCACCAGTGCTTCTACAATGTAAAAGATTTTATTGATATTAATAAAAGTTAAATCCATCTTGTACTTTATCACGCCATTGCTGTAGTAAATAACTTATGAAAATTTCAAAAACTACTTTCTTGCATGATTGTGTTGTATTATGGCTCATATTAATTTAGTTTTATGAGTACTCAACTTTGGCACAGTTGCATACATTAATTCTGTAGCCCCATCCTGGCCCGGGTTTTGCTTGCATTTCCTTCGGGGAGAGGCGAATTTCTTATACAGGTTCTCTAGGCTTTGTCTAGGGACGTGTTTATTGTAATAATAAATCGTGAATTTAGTGTTATTTCAATTCTTATGATTTTTAAACATTATACTCAGAATAATCGTAAGTTCGATAATACTTGTTTGTGTAAAATAATTTTTTTGTGTTAAATTACAAACATATTGACATTCTATTAGTATTATAACTCGTAGTTAACTTTTTATCTTATCTAGGAATATTTGCTGAAATTTTTCAAACCGCCTCTGCCTTAGGATCCTTGATCGGAATTGATGGGATGGTCCCTTGCTTGCTTCCGGAGAGTAAATTAGTTTATTGTCCTCCACGTGGTCATACGCAGTTTGTACTGCTCTATTGACAATGAAGTTTATTTGTTTATTTAAATGTAAATGCAGAGAAGTGTTAATATACTTAATTCATTAAATAAAGATTTACAAGAGTCCCGGGGGTGAGATTTATAAATTATCCGAACAATTCTCTTTTGAATTTTAAATGTTTGTACGCTCTTAACAGAATTACCCCTGAAGTTAATGCCGTTTCGTAAACAAGAGTAAACGTTTGCAATATATAGGCAATGGGAAATATATGGACTAACTACTTTAACTAAGATTCGAAATGCGAAACACAATTTGCTTAATTTGACTTTAAGGTTATCAACGTGACATTTTGATATGAAGAATATTAGATTCAAGTTTCATTTTGTTGCACGAGTTAACCCAGTGTCTTACTCAAAGGTGATTACGAGTAAGAATTTTCATTGAAAATTTTTTACTCTTAAAGTTTTTAATTTGTGGAAGATTTATTCTGTTTTATCGTTAATATCTTCTTGCTGGCAATTTCTTTACTCATCGTTCATTGATAGCTTTCTAAGAAGTAACATCTCGGATAATTAACCCGACACCACACGGGGTGATAATTATGACGAACATATTAATCGACAGAGTAAAATGGCTTCGCAGTCGTTTTAATTGCGAACACAACAAGCAATTTGTCAACGGTTTCTCATTCGGATTCGTCTCTGTCAAAGTTGAAGTAGTTATATACTTCTCCGCGAGGGAGCAGGCTGTATCAGACAAGCATTTGTAGTTCAAGCTGTGACCGCTGAGAAGAGTTGGTGTCGCCTTTTCGCTCTTGCACTGAGCGTCGCGTCGTTCTTGGTCGTAATAAACTGTAATGAAGAAAGGAAAAGAGTTGACACTTGTTTTGTCGTAATTAATTAACTTGACGTAATAACGTTTCTCTATTTCATTCTTCTTTCTTTCGGAAGTCTTGTATCATTTCTAAATGTATTTTGATTATTAAAGCTTTAACTCTCGTGCTGTTTGGTAAGAAATAATTGTTTTATGCAATGAAATTTAATAAATTAGATAGACCTCAACGAATGTTGATATTCCTTATTTTATAACAAAGTTTAAGTTTTCATGCTACCTCTCTATCAAGCAAAATGTAACAAAGACGTAAACAATTTTTTCACCAGTGTCTTTCATAAAATTTAAATTTAGAATGTTTTTTTGAACATAAGTTACTACGATATCTAATAAATGTATAAATCTAGAACAATGTCCATAATATGCATAAAGATACAACAAGTTTCGGGGGAAAACTTTATTTTTCTCCAATCGATCTAGGTTCACGAATTACAGCAAATCATCAATTGTGAAAAATCATACTTCTTTTTTGTTTGGACGAGATGAACTGTAGGTCTACGTTTTCAATGCAATGGTAAAAGGTCGAATAAAATAAAATACGAATTATTAAATTATTATTGGAGACACAATAAATACCCATTTAATGCCAAGGAGTGAATGGTCAGGACAATAAATTTATTTACGGAAATACATTTTTCCATGCAATAATACATAATACATAACAAATCATAAAAACATATGTTACGGAAGAATATAACAAAGCAGAATAATGAAATATTGATGGAGAAGTAATTGTAGTACGTTACTAAAATACATATTATCGTCACAGGAGCAAAAAAGAGAAGAAGTGAAAAGAAAAGAATACTTGAAACAAATGAGCGTGAGGTAACAAAAACGCAGAGGTAGTCGTAACGGTTCTGTAGCGCTGCACGAAATTAGAGATATATCCATAAAGGCTGATCTACAATGCACATAAACATAACGTAAGACGTACGTAATATCTACGTAAGGTGACGCTCTTCCGGCCGGGGGACATAAGAAACGCAGCAAACCAAGATGGGTCAACTCCAACGTAACGTAAGGAAGGTGCTACGTTCAGCCAATCAGAGACAGGGATCTCTTTATACCACGTTTGTGCGTATTTTATCGCATGTTTCCTGAAGCGTGATTGAGGTTAAGTTGTTCTCCGTGAATTTCTTTAGCTATTTCTTTCAGAGTCTTATTCCGTCATATTAGGTGTACTTCGAATAATTGTAATTTATTTTTAAAAAAAGATTACTGCGAGTACTCGCTAAGCCAGTCACACGCTTCATAGCAGATAATTTACTAGATAATCCAAAAAATTGTCATAATAATCTTCCAAATCTATCATATGATGCATACTTGCTCTGATTAAATTCAATTCCTCGACATTTTGATGCATTACACTCTGCGTCTCAATTGTCGCCATTGAACCCAACATAGATATTACGTTGAATAACACACTCTCTACTTTACTTTTATTTCTGTGCTTTGATACTTTGATTTCATCTTTTCTCTATAAGCCTACTCATTTTACTCAACTAATATACCTTCTTACGTACATTTATGCGTATAAGATGGTGAGTGTTTGGTTAATTTGTATTTGATTTTGTGTAATTGAATTTATTTTATATAGTCCCCGTCGTGACCACGGTGTCAGCGTGAATCATCCGGGTTCCATCCCCGTGCGAGTCAAGATAAAATTTGTAGCTTTTCATTTCTATGGCCCAGTTTAAATAATTGGGATGTATGAAGAGTCCGCCCTCTTCGACTAATAATGAGAGTTTTAATGCTCGTATACAGTTGTCTGGATCCTGTCTAGACGCTGTTCCTCCGATCTCGGTAAAAATTACGATGGGTCTAGTGAGTAAATTCACACAAAAACTGAACCTTACTTCGTCATTCGTGATCCTTAGTTGGCTGGAACGATATACATATAACAATATACAAGATTAAATATATAAGAAAGAGAAAAGAAAGAGAAAAAGAAAGAAAGAGAGAAGAAGAAAAAGAAAGAGACAGAAAAAGAAAAGAAAGAAAGAAAACATTTATATTGACTAAGTGTAAAGGGCAGGATAAAAACAAAAACGAAAGATAAAAAGAAAAGATTAAGAACAGCAATGTCATTCAAGGATTACTAGTATTCAACAACAATTTGTACAGAAATAACTCGTACCAAATTTTCTTTTTATTTCTTTGTTATTCTTAATTATCAATAATTGTAAATTGTTACTTTCCAATTACGTTAGAAAATGTGGCGGAAAGTATTTTAATCGGTCGATTTTTTTTATTGATTTTTTTATATTTTTTTTTCCAGATCTCTTCGGATCTTTACGAATTGACACCAGGAGAGTCTTGGAGGTGTGTTATTTTTATATCAGCCCATACACATATTTCAAAGAGTTTAAGGCAAAAGATAATTCATGCAGTTTGTACTTGTATGTGCAGATATTATGTTCAGGAGTGTAGTATGTAATGTGATGATAAATATTTTGAAACGTTGATCTTTTCAACATGTTATATAGTTTAATAATTATAAAATACTACATTTTTAGCGCTTTTTTCTAAATTTTTAAATAATAATGGATGTTTTTGTATTGTGTTATAATTGGAAAGTTCTTAGGGACACACTGGAGGTTTTTTATTTTGTTTTGGAAACTACATTTCAATTTTCAAAAAAAAAGCATTGTAGATACTGGTCAAGAATTCCCCCAAGGTGATCATTACTCATGGTTAATATTACACGTCCGTCGCCACGCGAGGGAAAACAGGAGAATTTACGGTGGTTGGGGAGAGGGAGGGTGCAGCTCAGACGTGAGAACCGCATTCCGGAGGGGTGAGATTATCCTCCATCCCTCGCCCGCGTTCCACGTGCTTGTCCGACACCTCGGTTTTCAGCCCTCATCTCTCAAACCGTGCTAACGTCCATTCCGCAATGCCCTGCTCGCTTGTTTAACCAACAGTCGTGTGTCGGGAGATCTGATGAACGTCATTAAAGAGTGGAAATCACATTGTGACAAATCTGGAATTCCTCGTTCAACGTCTTTTTAAATCCTGTCTCTAGGAAATGCTTTTCCCAAAATTTATATTCATTTCAATAATATTTAGTGCTATTTTGACACAGCATAAAAACTTTACATTTTAGAATTCATAAATTGATATGCAAAAATATTTTCTCATAGTCATTTTTACATGTTGAATTAATGATTGATGCGATACAAGTCAAAATTTGGATCAAAATATCGTCACAAATTCGAAACGAATTATACTAAAAAGTTGGCATTGTAGACGTGCACTTTACAAATTACTGGAGAACGAATTCCTACGAAATAATTAGTCCGTAAAACTACGATCATGTGACTCATTATCCTCCGTTGTGGCTAAAATATTATGCATTTTTATAAAGAATAGGAAATGTTATTGTAAATAAATTCAATAAGAGGCAATAAATATTTCTCTAAAAGGTTATATAAATTTTATATAAACTTTTTAATAACATTACCTTGTTCAATCGAGCTTTTAAAGGAAGTAATAAACTGACAATGAATCACTGTATAAAAGTGTCTGCAGTAATGATAATAATCCAAATTAAAGTAGCTTACTTTAAAGTAGTTAGTCACTGGTTCTACGTCACCAGTGTCATACACGTTAACTCTCGTGTTCCATTCGTAAGCGACGAATCGTGAAAGAACTTTTTGATTGTTGTATATAGTGTAATTTACAAACAATTTAAGCCTGAAAAAAAATTATTGTTTTAAAATAATTTTGGTAAGTTCTTTTGCCTACTTTTGTTATAGAAATATACAATCTTATTTCGAAATGGATTATTAATTACACACTTGAGTCCACAGAGTATATTATGCACTGATACAGTAAGTTAAGAGAACCTGCATACATATTCTGCAGTACGTATTACATGACTTAAATACAATTAAAGGAGATCAAGAAACTTTTTCAACATATGCTTATTCAACAATTACAACATAAACACTCCCCAATAGTGACAATGTCTCAATTTTTACAGGAGTATAAAACAGTTCCTTGAGGCACCCCCGCCTTATGCTCTCCACCCGACCGACATCTGGGGATGTGCCGACATAGGCAAGATGCTTCATGGAGCCGTCCCCTCCGCTTCATTTCCTGAAATTCCTGCTAAGGAGGGAGATCCTTCATTGCTCGGAAACATTCGTGAAATACTGGACACACTGTTATCCACGATGAATTCAACAGCCCCGTTTGGAGGGTAGTTTATTTGACAAAATAATATTTTGAAATAGCTGAACCTTTTCTTCAACAGTCGTAATATATCTGGTTAAATATTTGTTGATTCGTTACAATAAAATTGTCCAGTAAATATTGTGATAAAAGATTACTCAACTTATTTTTGAATATCAAAGCATTATAGGTATTATCACCCGTCTTTATGGTTCATAGTTTTACATTGACAATTCACCGTTGAGTAGCAATTACTTTCTTCGATTAGCAATAATAAACATGAATTTTCAACGGTACGGTTATTGTTGAGATATTACTCCCAACAATATTCCACATGTAAGTAGTATTTACATTTTTCTCTTCATATATTCTAAATAGATATAAAAAAAACATTTAGAAGTTTTATTTATTTACTTTGCTGCATTTTCTCCGCATCGACCAATTTTTGTCGTTTGTTTATATATGATCTTCTAAGTAAAATCCATGCATAAAAAATTGACGATATCTTCAATAATGTACATTTTTTGTGTAATAGATATTTCTCCCAAACAATCCTTTTCTTCTTTCACAAACAAAACTCTAGAACACAATGTCTGTTTACAATCCCGAAATAAACATAGAACCATTATATTAGATGAGAATTTTCATCTCCATGTACCAGTTTCCCACTCAAGCGTCGTGATTATTTCAGCAGTAATCATGGATTTTCGTTTTTGGCAGAGAATCCAAAGTCTTAACTTCAAGTGTCCAATGTCAGTACCAAACGTTTTGTTTCGGATTTTCTATTTTAATTCTCCTATGAATCACTTGAAATTTAATCTAATAATATAATTATAACAGCAACTTCCCTGCCCAAGAATATAAAATATATTATGAAATTGAATCTCTTCAAATCCGCGGTTATAAACTACTTCGTGCACCAGTGCTTCTAAAATGTAAGAGAATTTATTGATTTTAATAAAAGTTAAATCCGTCTTGTACTATATCACGCCATTGCTGTAGTACTTTTTAAACAACTTATAACAGTTTCAAAAACTATTTTCTTTCATGATTGTGTTGTCTTGTGGCTCATATTAATTTAGTTTTGTGTGTACTCAACTTTGGCACGGTTGTGTACATTAATTATGTAGCTCCATCCTGGCCCGGGTTTTACTCCGGTTTTCCTTCGGGTAGAGGCGGATTTCTTATCCAGTTTCTCTAGGCTTTGTGTAGGGACGTGATTATGGTAATAATAAATCGTGAATTTACTGTTATTTCAACTCTTATGATTTGTAAACACTATACTCAGAATAATCTATATTTCGATAATAATTTGTACATGTAAATAATTTTTTTGCGTTAAATTACAAACATATGGATATTCTATTAGTCTACTCGCAGCTAACTTTTTATCTTATCTAGGAATTTTTGTTGAAATATTTGAATCCGCCTCTGCCTTAGGGCCCTTGATCGGAATTGATGGGATGGTCCCTTGCTTGCTTCCGGATAGTAAATTAGTTTATTGTCCTCCACGTGGACATAAGCAGTTTTGTACTGTTTTTTTGACAATAAATTTATTTTATTAAAAAAAAAAACTTACGTGTCATTACTAAAGGTCGTATTACAAGATTCATTGTATAATAATTATTGGGGGTTCGTAAATTTTCTTTAACCCTTGTCGCATGTCATTAATCACCGGAGCCGGCAAATTTAAGTATACAGGTTCAATTATTACCGACAGCACCAAAAAAATAACTAAAAGAAGATGATAATATTAGTTCGGAAATTAAACGACATTATCACTGTATTCATTAATTTTTATTTGTAAGTTCCTAAACAAAATATTTTTAATAATAATCTCAATTTTTTTTGCTGTATTTAGTAATGGATATTATGAAGTTATTGATTAGCATGTACTGAAACACGGAATGCATAATATTATAAAAATATTATCACAATTATGTACAGACCGACAGACTGAATCTTTACGTGTTCAGATCCAGCACATTCCTCTCACACATTCGGAATCTCCTCTCCCTCCATCTCTTACGCCGAGGACGTGACGTATGACACCCAACTCTTACGAGTACCACTTCCGACCACTTAGCGGTGCGAAGAAAGCAACCTCGCGCTTTCGCAGAGGTAAACATATTAATCTCTACAAAGTGCACAAACATTCACTCGCACACGCGCGCGCGCGCGCGCGCCCCAAGCGGAGCTGTGGATGACACATGTTTCCGCTCGAAATATCTTCGATTCCAAATGTTACACGCGATGATACGTTGTGTTAGAGCTATGGAGACTGGAGAAAAACAGAGTCGGATCTTCGCATTCTCGAACAGTGCGAGTTTGGTGTCCAAATTGTAATATTCGTGTAGTTCCACTTTTTGCCAATCGCAGCGCTGTTGATCGTCGTATGTTGGCTACTTGAAGATACGTGTTTGACAGTGCATATAATATGTAGTCAAAAGGATGTAAAGTATTGTATTGTGTAGTACCACAAATTCATTTGAATAATTGAAATATCTGAAACACGTGTAACTAATATAGGTGTACCTGATTTTAGAAATAATTAACTCGAATCCTACAAAACGCAATGGGAATGTTTGTATCAACAAAAGTTGTCAGACCGATTGTCAAAAACGAAAATACAAAAATATTCGGCAATTATCTCAGTTTCAAGTACCTATAATCTTTTAATCCTTTTTATTCTTTATCACTGCAAATTTGAGAATTATTTTTACACCCTAGTGTCCGTAGTGTTTTACTTGAGTTTTACACCAATTATGTTCAAAAATATAAATATTAATCGCGATATCACACCGGATGTTATCCTCTCCACCTTACGTAGGCGAGCACCCTCCGTATTTGCAATAGGTTCGGTGGACTGATTTCAGAAAGAGTTCCGACTCCTCATGATCCATGATCCATGATCAGAGCTCCATAAAGACAGACATATGCAGCCGCCATTTTTGTGCCATTGTGATTCATTCAGTGTATTATAAACATTGCACCGAACTCACTCATTTCTAGTTTGAATTTAAATAATTAAAAAATAATCATTTATGATTGCAGAGAGATGACTTGGATTTTTATCACATTATGAATATTATATCCCTCCTCTACGAAACCAAATCCAACTCTGGAAATGTATATACACGGCCCTTCAAAATTGACGGCGCAGTAAATTCATCGCTCTATAACTTCTATGTTTTAAAATTTATCAGAGTAAAATTTGAGCTGAAGAAGCTCCTATGTCTTATCAAGACATTCACTCATTGGGAGATTTCTGTGCCGACCCCATCGCGCTGGGGCACCCATAAGTGAAAAGAAATGCAATTTTCGAGAAAATCGAGCAAAAAATATCACACTTTAAAATGTCGGAGAGAGCTCGTCTCACATATACAGACTCAATAATATGCACTCCAATAGCTGAGATTATGAAAACCACTCCTATCCGTCCCCCTCCCAAACTTTCTCTGAAAAGTGTGTGTTTCGGATATTCCAAAACTACTCAGGATTGTGTGTGCTTCTCCAAGGAACATTGTTTACGTGTTTTTTCATCAATGGAAAAAATTCTCTGCGGGCCTCTCCCTTCAACATTTCACACCTTTTGGAAAATTGGGATTTTTTTTCTCGTTTAAATCGATTGATTCTTGATGAAAAGCGATGTGTTTAGTGTCTAGGCATTGAATTTATGTCCATCATCTAACCATCCCGAATAAGGGGGTGTCCACCTTCATCCCCCTTAATGTATCCCTGAAGGACTGCGAGAAAAATTTTTACGTGAATAAGATACGAAATAGCCTGGCGTGTTAGAACATGAAAGTTCAAGTTAATCACATCATTAGTGTTCCGCTTTTTCATAAAAATTAAAAAAAAGAAGTAGTTATTTTCTTATGTTCGTTTGACATCGTCACTTTTTATCTATACTGCAAGAATAAATGCATTTGTAAAAATCGAACCCGGGATTCCTGCTTTGATCGCAGGGGTGTTAACCACTACACCACCCGTTCGCCTTCCACAACTGTACACCTAGGTCTGTGTGGAAGTGGAGTACAGTTGTGGGAGGAGAAAGGGTGGGGTAATGGTTTACACCCCTGCGATCAAAGCATGAGTCCCGAGTTCGATTCCCGGCTCGTCGTCATTTTCACCTGACCGAAAGTTATCATAACCTTAGTTTATTTATCCATGTTTCGAAGTAATTATATCTCTCACTACGTAACTTCTGCACCATAAAAGCCGTCATATTAAAATGAAAATTTTTCATTGAAACTCTCAATGAAATTGAGAGATTGTTTATACAAAATATAAGAGACGTATATTTCATTCTGTATCAGAACACGTGACTTTTCCTATCGTGCATTGACAATATATACAATCAAGTTATTTATGTATTAGTATCCTTTATATACGTGTTAAAATATTTCCACTCTGGAAAGTAATTTAAGTATGAAAAAACAAATCCTCATCAAATTAAATGAACTCTGTTTCGTGCATTTGAAAGAGATGAAAACAGTCTTTAAATTGAAAAAATTGAACGAATAGTTTAGATTTTACAAGAGTATTAGTTAAATACGCTGCCGAGTACTGTACATTGCTTCAGCGTAAAACATTTCATAGTGCAGTTAAATGTCATAACCTGACGGTGAGCGCCCAGAGGAAATACCGCAGACAGAAGGGTAAATACATTGTTGCAACACAATACTTCCGGTTATGAAGCGTTTTTCTGGTTTAGAGCGTAACACTGATTGATCTGAAATGTAAAAATAATAGAAAATAAGTTGATTTCGTAGTCTTTAAGGTCTCTAAAATGGCACGTAAAAATTATCGGAAATAACATCCGTGACGAGTTCAAGTTTTGAGCATCGCTGAACTGTTAGTGACATACTGTTAACGTGTAAGTCTAAATTCAGTCCCCCATGGAGGATAAAAAGACACTCCTCGCCTCTCCTTCTCCACTTCGCAGGTTGAAATGGAATGAAGGGGAAAAACTAAAAAAGAACGATTGGCCAGACTTATGAATATTGTCCCACAAGGGTTCGAAAAAATAATTTTTTGTCATAATACTGCAAATATTATTGCGGTTCCGAAAATATAAGCCGTATTCTTCGCTTTTCATATTTACGATAGTTATAAAGAAATATTGTTCCGCACTATTTTCTTCTCTCCATCACCGTCTATGTTAGTATGTTAAGGTATGATAATTATAATATAAACAATTATAAACAACTGCTCGGTCACAGTCGGCGATGTTAGGTTTGTTAGTCCCGGCGATTCCGTTTTATGAAAATCTGTTTAAGTGTGAAGATGGAGGCGAGGTGGAGGTAGCAGCACTCGCGGAAGGATATACGAAGAATAAGGTTAGGATAGGACCATAATGTTAAATTTGCCATCGAAAAAGGGAATTTTTTTTCCAATAAAATGATTTAATTTATAATTTCCGAGAACCAAGTTCCTTCCAGAAAAATGGCAAAAAAAGCCGTTTTACGTTATCTCATCTGGATATTTTTCTACGGCGTTGGACCATATAGTTAAGTTGGTCTGAACAATTTGTACGGGCTGTATAGTTCTCAGGGTGACTGATATTTATAATTATTCTACCAGTACCTTTGAGTTCAAGTTTAGATCTCATCGACGCACGATCCCTTTAATGTTGGGGATGGGCGAGACGTAAAAGGGCGAGACGTAAAAGTTTAACGACAAATGTAAGGGCCAAAACCATAATTTTCTGTATTCTTTTTAGAATAATAATCACACTTCTGATGCTGTTGCGCAACCGTTCAGACCACGTAGGGTGCACGTCACCCCTAGAGGTGGGGTGTGACAAGACAAATTGTCGAATATGGTTGCTATTAGTGTCGAAGTCCTAGCTATCAGGGTTGATGACTAGACACTCTCCCGATGTTATGTCCGAGTTCGGCCATCATTTAGGGTAAGGTAGGGGAGTAAACCGCTATGTAACCCCCATGTGTGGAATGGGAATGGAATGCCATGAAATGTTATAAACCCGTAGATTTCGGGGCCTTTCAGATTATCAGGGACGAGTCAGCGTTTATGTAAAAGTTGAGTACTGCAGGAGGTTAAATACCGCTTACTCTATTTAGAGTGAAATGGTGTCCTAGGTTAATTGGAGAGGTTTCAATTGATTTTTTTCTCTCTTGGACAACTTAACGTTTCTTCCTCAAACATGGTTCCACATAAGTATTCATTACTTTTACTGCTGGAGGTGAAACTCAAAATGGTATATGCAATCAATTTCGTATTAATTTTGTATTCTTATGAATTTGTAAAATTAGGATGATGTACGTTATTGAAAACCAGTAAGTAAAATTACTGACAGCGGTGGTCTTGTTGTAGCGTCTTCGCTTCCACGGTCCCGTTGAGTGGTAGAGCGTGGGTTCAAACCCTTCTCGGCCGAATTAAGTGAGGTTTTCAGCTGGGATTTCCCTCACATATTCCAGACAAATGTCGTTCCGGTACCATAAGTTCCCGGACAACGTAACGTCTCTCCTTCCCAATTCCTTTTCCTCATGGCCTAAACTCCGCCAGAAAAAAACCTAAAATAAATAAATAAAAGTTTAAAAAATTCTCGTCTTATGAAATGAATAGATTTTATATTTTCTTGATAACAGCAAGATTAACATAAGAACAAAATCAGATGAATGCCTTGTAATCCTATAGTATTTTATAAATAATATAATAAGAGTGATTAAAATTACTATAAATACTTTTGAATCACAACGATCGTGTATTAGTTGCGCCTGTAAAAAGTTTCGAAGCGACCCTCACCACATGCTTGTGTGGCGGGTTGCGTCTTGAAGTTGAGCAGGCGGAAGTGACGTGGATCTGGGAATGTCAAAAGGCGTTTACAGCTTCGATGCAGCACGAAGATTTTCTGTTCAGTGAATTCAGAATACGTCTAACGTGATTGTCGGAGACGAATCATAAGGAATCAAGAACGAATGTGTATCTCAAAGGTAACATTGTACAAATTGTTGACCAACCATTGAAAATTGAAGTAAATAAAATTACTGTCAAAAATGCAGTTAAAAATTGCGTATGTCCAAAACAATCACAGATATTTTGCCCTATAATTAATGAACTACGTACTACATTTTAAATTTATAATTAATTTCCTTCGTCAGAAAAATCTTCATCAGCTAAACATATTTCAAACTTTATTTATCTCTATGTTTCTATGTGGAGGGAATTCTTTGTTTTCTTTTATTACATTACCGTATAATAAGTAATTCACTTATCATAATATTTGATATTTTTTAATTTGTAGCTAATCCGTAAGTAGAAGGGCGACGACCGAATATGATTCAATCGGCTATAGAATTTGATTATAAAATTATAAATAAACGAATTTTTTAATATATTTACGGGTATCTTTGATACCCGTAACTACAAATATTTTTGACGAATTACAATTATTAGGAAATGTTTTTCTTTAAAATGTCCGAGTTAAATTAACTACACGTTGCCTTCTTTACTTTTCTCTAATTCCTATACAACTGAATGTCGTACTCAAAATATGTAGTCAATTCTGAGAGCAGAAGTAAAATTCAAGCTGAAGATAAAATGGACGAATTTGATCAATAATACTTTACACCATTAAAACAACGTTCTTTGTTATAATTTATGTAATCCAAGACGAAATGCTGGGATTTTCAAGTTTCGTACACTTACGAAATTGATTTTTTGAAATATTATATTTATATTCAACATCTCCAAAATTTGCGTGGTTCTCCTAACTCCAATATGACGACACTGTTGAAATAGCATCTTTAAATGACCTCTGGGAATAAGATAATGACGAAAGCCTTTAAGTACATTATGAATCGCTATTGTCTCAAATTGGTCAATTACCATCTAGAAAGAAAACTGCCATAAAAACGGGAAAAAATCATAAATTGGGGGAAAAAATCAATCTAAAAATAATATACTGAAGAATGTGCCTTTCATTCAATATCATTTTTTAAATGAATTTAAAAAATATTTTATATGCGAATTTTATAATTAATCGTTACTCCAAGGATTATTACGGGATTGACTAACTCAAATGTGAACTTACCACTGAAATCAACTGAATTCTGCGAATAATAGCAGGGACCTGAAAAATAAAAACAAGTTATTTTGACAAACCTTTAATTTGTGAAGATTTAATTCAAGTTACTGGTACATCATCAGAAATAAGAAATAGTTTTTTCTAGAGTTTGGTATTAGTTGAATTATAAAATACAGTCGCGTAAATACCACATAGTTATAATATATCACGTAAATAGTTGACGATCACAAAACAATGTTTGTGTAAAATATTATAAATTTAAAAATAATTTTTTGCAAGTAAAAATGAACGCTCGGTCCAACCTGGCGCACAAATTCCAAGTTAATACGGCTAAAACACGTAGGGAAAAGGAAATACACAAGAAATAGTTGTACTACAAAAATAACCAACGAAGTTGGGATGAGAAGAGTTGGTCGCTAGAGACCCGCGGGGTAAAGTTGCTCGTTATTGCGGCTAACGACCGTGCTGACGTCATGAAACAACGAAGCAACGACACCCGCCCGGACGCGATGCGTCATTTTTTGCAAAGAAATGTTGCTGGCCCTCTTGGATACAATGTCAAACCAGTCCTTGTACAAACCAGTGCCGAAACAACGCAAGTTTTGGGGAGAACAAAAAGGGGGGGGGATGAGGTAAAATATGGATATTTGGATATTTTGGGTTCTTACGTAATACGAAGTAAAACAAATATTAACCGACTATACCATCTCGAAATATTATAGCAAAAATTTCAAAGGAAAATAAAATATTTCGTCAATGTAATAGAACATGGTTCAGAATTAAATGTCTAATAACATAAGACAAAATGTTTTATTCTGCAGTGTCATAATATTTCAAATTGACATTGTTAAATTTTTTAATGATGTTCCTGGTAATGAATTACTCCTTAGTTAATACACTTTTAAAGTATAAATATAATAATTTCAGGTATTTATTTCAACAAAATAGCATCTTAAAGTAACTCACTTTACATATTTCTGGGATTGATATAGTTCACATCCCAAGGAAATTATTCTTCTTGGGAGGGTATGAATTTTTTTTCCTAAAAGGTAGCATGAGAGCACGCAGTCTCTGACCGATTTACTGTTGTCTCTATTACTACTTCTCTTAGTTTAGGCAAATTTCTGTTTCTTATTCAGCGTTAGAAATTAAACAGGACTTCAGCATAATTATAATAATATACAATGGAGCATTACGTAACTCACGCCCAATATTCTATGAAGAGTGTGTATTACGTACCAGACGCATCATTGCTGTCATTTGTTAGGACTCAAGTAATCAAGTACCATCCTTTTTTTAATTAATGAGTCAAGTAGCATCTTTTCTTGGTGTAATTTTTAGATGCTGTGAGGAATAAAATAATAGATGCTGATGGAAAGGTAAAGGTAAAAGATGAAACAATAGGAAATCGTTATAATATCTTTTAACGCTCTAAAGTACAATGCTTCACTCCCTCGGGTTACGCAGACACTGAACTATACTTTACAGTGGCATTTGTGTATATCAATGAATATGATTATGATGATGATAGCGCCAGTAGTTTGTTTATACGTTACCCACACGATGAAAGACTCGAGTAAAATATCCAGGAAGTAAATAAAATCACAAATATATATTCATGGAATCTACAAAGGAATGAATACAGAAAAATTCACAAGTTTTCAACTCCCAGCCCTTCGCTCCCCAGAAGTCCCGACCGCAGCAGCGCAAAGCCGTGGCTGCCCCTTCCCTCTTTGTCGAAAGACCGTATCGACTGCTGTGGCAACGAGAGCGACCCTTCTCGTTGGACGAAGGTTGGACGGACGCAGGGCGCGCCGGCTGATCCCGGGTCCCTCGGGAGCCCTTGGTTGCCTAGGCCCTTGCTCGCTCGCAATTCATGGGCTTCCTGAGGGCGGCGTTCGGAAGAAGGGACGCCATGAAGACGACGACTCTTCGATGAATACGATTAGAACAGAGTTTTTGGGAAAGATATTATATACGCTGATCAACACAGAAAATAGGAGGTTATTACATAGCGTACGTTCGAGCTATCGTATTGGCTTCCCACATGCAAGTTACTTCTGGACATGCTCAGAAGTTAGTGGTCCTAGCGTAGTACATTACAACACCTCTCTAGCGTATGTTAGTAGTACACTAGTGAGAGAAATCATTGCGGATTGTGGTCTGACTTTGAGGTTATGTTGATGTCTAAGAGGGTATACGAGAGATTCGTTGGTTTTGTGTGCCGTATGAGCCCGTGCCACAGTACTCACAGTACAGTTCACTTGTGTATGCTTTGCATAGAAGTAGTTTGTTTTGATTTCCTCTTTGTTAGTCTGATTTGAGTCGAAGGTACGCTATGCAAAATGCATGGACTACGCTAGATCTTTCCACGTACGTTACGCGGTTAGAATCATCAACGTTACGTTTACGCTAGGAAGCGTGTACGTCATACGAAAACTGTCTAATGAATGTGATAACTTTCGGTCAGATGAAAAGGTACACGAAAGAAATATATGCAAAACCAACCTTAGGTTATTATATCCGTCAGAGCAACTAGGCTTAAGTACCCCCGAAAAAAGTTCCAAATGATAGTTTGAACCAATTTCTATCGAGTGGCGATGAATTTTTATACATTTTCGGTGCAAATTTTGAATTATTCGACTTCACATTATTATGGGTTTATACGGAGAAACTTTCGCGGATTTAGGTTTGGATATTTCGACAACAGTAGCAGCTTAACATAGCGACTAAACCAAATAAAACATAGAAAATGGATATAAGAACGCAATGACGTTAAGATTTTCATACCTTACAGGGAATTCACGAGAATAATTCACCAAGAACTGTGGAAAATACTGTCCTAACGATGGCAATCGCATCACGCGACTGAGGACAATGCGACCCTTGTCTAAGAAAGAGTCAAACGACAATCTAAATGTATTACAAGATTTTAAAATCACAAAATAATTGCCCTCATCCAATAGTAAAAATGAGTAGAATAAACTAATAAGGATATATGGTATGAATATTTCCAAGTTTTACGAATAGTTGGCAACTTGACTTCATTCAACGCGGATATAATACCGCAACACGTAGGTACATGTGAAACCGGTACTTAAGCGCATACAGCATAGCGTGCCGCATGGTTCACTTATATGTCTTAGGTCTTTTGGGGTTTGGGTGTGGGTGGAAAAGGTGTACAGTTGTGGAAAGCGAACGAGTGTTGTAGTAGTTAACACCCCTGCGATCAGAGCACAGAAAATGAATCTTTGTACAACAAATGAGATAGAAGAGTAACTGTGTGATGGGGATGACTACCGACGGTGGTAGTCTATTGTAAACCAGTTGTCACTTTGCACTTGAGGTTGTGACAATATTACAACACTACGTTGTCTCGGTTTCCCTCCACTTGTCCTTCGCTGAGTAATATTTCCATCAAAACCAGATAAAGCAGCTTCCGATGTTGAGGGAGGAGGCCAGGACAAACAATTTTCTTTGTCATGGGTGAGCAGCGGCGAGCAAAAACTGCCAACTCGATCTTCAATAATCACTATGTTCAGAACTGCAAGTCGCTAGTTGCCGAATTTTCTCTTTAATTCTACCATGTTGACTGTGAGTCCAGTCACCTGTTAAACACCCTCCGTCCTACTTTCCCCATCTTCTCCATACTCCTGGACCGGTCAGTTCAGTGAAAGTTAAGTTGACCTCTGAGTGGAGAAAGATAACTTGCTAGCCACACACCAGAGAAATTATTTGCACCCTTCAATAGAAAGTGGGGGTCAGACAGGTTAAATACCCGGGACTAAGGCGAAGGGGTGCTCCAGTTTTCTCCTCAACCCGTTCATCCTCAGCTTCCCCTTGGCCGGATCAGAGCTGGACCGGTTTATTCGCAAGGAAGCTGGACTCGGACGTCGGTCCGACCTTTCACCAAGTAGTTGACATGTGTTTAACCTCGGACCCGTTTATTGACTAAAGAAAAACATCAGGTTGCGTTATTGATATAAATATCATCGTGGTAAGATGCGTTAAAAATTTACATAGGCGTGAGTTTGGAAGAACATAAACATCGTTCTGAGCAAAATGGCAGGTAAGAACGCTATTTAAAAATTCGTTGTCGTTAATCTAGAATACACGCACATTACAGTCTGCTTAATTCGGCACATACGGAACGTGAGGCGTTCCGCATTAGGTCGAACCTGGAACGTTCCGGACCACAGAGATTTTGCTTGAAAAGGTGTGTAACATTGAATGAACGAGAGTTATATAAGTATTTATTATTATTACTATTATTGTTGTACTTATACACGTTTATCATGTACAATGATATTTTCAACAATTGAGACAAAAATCAAGGACGTATAATAAAACTGTATGAAAATCACCGTTTTGTAATTAACGTTGAATGCCCCAGATACAGGATTATAAAACATTCCCTATTATAGAATACAGCACTAAACATTTTTAACTGTGAAGTTTCGATGCATGCGAGTTGTAAGGTTTAATGCACGAAATTTAACGTCCAAGTTTTCGGAATATGTTTCATATTTTGAGAATATCACCAAATTTTGAAGACTAAAAAGCAGAGGATGTACATTAAGAAAATCCAATATCTATTTTCAATATATATCATCACAAATTGTCAATTTTTTCTAGTTCAATTTTTATTGAATTTCGTCCGCAATAATAAAACATTTCGTATTTGTAATATAGTGTATTAACATAATAAAATAAGTTGTCTACATGCATTTTAAAAATTGTTTGTGATTTGTGGTTTAGTATCGTTTAAAAAATTACGTCACTCGATCTTTGAAAATTCGCACCCTCCCGGTTTCCCCGTGTCGCACTTCGTCACATTGCCCCAACTTAATGATATGTCACAAAATTACTGCTCCCTCTCATTATAAAGAATGAAAAACAGTAATTAAATATGAAAATATAATCATGTGTATACCTAATAGGATTATATAAGTCGAAGGTCTCGTAAGACAATTTCCCTCAATTGAAACAATTTATGATACATCAAATGTAAAGTCATGCTTTCTAAAATATCCCTCCTCACCACGAACCGATAGGTTTCACCAACCCCTCACCCTTCACGAACTGCCAGGTTGCGAATTGACAAAGGCACTAATAGACAGGTTGGCAAATACGATGGTATAGGATTCAAACAGGAAGAGCAAGCTTTGAATACATCTCGAATGTGTACTTCGCGAAGAAGAAGAATAAAAAAATGGTTGGAGGTCAACAATAGAATTGACTCAAGTATTAACAGGGCATGGTAATATAGCAGAGTATCTCAAAAGATTAAAACAGAGAGAGAGAGAGAGAGAGACGATCAGTGCATGTGCAAGGAAGAACAAGAAACGATAGAACACTTACTGCGGGATTGTCTGCTTTACGCAGGAGAGCGAGCGGAATACTTGAATAATCATAAACAGTTAGATGTATTCAGCACAGGGCACAAAGAAGGATCGATTAGTACCTCAATTAACTACGAATTGTTTGAAGGGAAAACGATAACGATAGAACAGGTGCTGGAGGAAAGTAGATAATGCGCGCGCCGGGGACACATCACGCCTCAGTGGCGACCCAGAAGTGCGCGGTGTAAAAGACAATCAAGTCAAGATGAAGAAAGAAAAATAGTGTCGAGTACCTTGTATCACAATGTTATTCAGACGAGGTGACCAAAGGTCAAAAATAAATGGAAAAAAATTCCCCCTCCCTCCCCCAAGACGGTAATGTAATTTATGTGCAATCTCTTATTTCTTTCTAGGAAATCAAAATTCATTGCCGCGGCTAATACGTCATTATGACTACGAATATTTCAAACTTTGCGTGTAACGAAATAATAATCGTCGAAATACGTATCATACCTGATAATTTGTAAATCTCACCCCCGAAACTCGTGTAAACCTTTATTTAAGGAATTAAATATTTTAACACTTCCCTGCATTTATATTTATGAAACAGTCGTGTTTGTTAAGACCGAATTACTGAAGTAACACCCTTGCCTCATACGAAACAGTCTCGTTCACGAACACAATACTCGCAATAGGAATAATATTCATCGCCCTTGAGTGTCAACCACTCTTTGCCAAAAAGGACCTTATCATTCGGGAATCGTTCTACATAATTCCCCGCCAAAGAATATAAAAGATATTGTGAAATTGAATATCTTCAAATCCACGGTAAAGAAAACTACCTCCTGCACCAGTGTTTCTACACTGTAAAAGAATTTATTGATTTTAATAAAAGTTAAATTCGTCTTGTACTTTATCACGCCATTGCTGGAGTACTTTTTAAACAACTTATAACAATTTCAAAATCTTTTTTCTTGCATGATTGTTTTGTCTTAGGGTTCATATTAATTTAGTTATGTGTACTCAACTTATAACAATTTAGTTATGTGTTATGCACGGTTGTGTACATTTATTCTGTAGCCCCATCCTGGCCTGGGTTTTGCTCCGGTTTTCCTTCGGGTAGAGGCGGATTTCTTGTACAGGTTCTCTAGGCTTTGTCTAGGGGCATTTTTATTGTTACAATTAATCGCGAATTAAGTGTTACTTCAACTCTTATGATTTTTAAACGCTATACTCAGAATAATGTATAGTTCGATAATAATTTGTACATGTACATAAATTTTTTGCGTAATATTACAAACGTATCTAATCACTTAAATTAACTATAAATGGTCCATCCCTCTGCAGAACCAGTCCTTCTCTCCTCCATGCTCCTGGAGGACGACCCGCGAAACAAGATACCCAGGCTACCTCCATCTAGCACTCACGTGGCGCCCCTGGGGACTGCTTGGGCAACCTCTGCTCGACGGAACTCGATCACACACGGAGAAAATGATGTAGTTCATAAGACTACCTTTTCGTAGTTGAAGCCTAGGAAGCTACTGGAAGTAAGGGAGTAGGTGACCCATGTTGTTCAAATGTCCGAAGGAGCAAATAAGATAGCTGTGCCAGCTACCTAAAGTGCTTGAGTAAAAGACCGGCCACCGGATACTTCCAACGTTGAGCAGCTTACCTGAAGCTTTTCTCTTGAAGGGAGTGGCGGGACTAGCAGATTCCGATAGCAAAATACGCGAATTGTCGGTCGATGAAGCGACAAGTAACATGTTATGGTGCACGGAAAATTTTGATACGGATGTCTCCGTCTAATTACTACAGTTAACATTCAACTGTATTTGAACGCGCGTACGTAAAATGTAAGGAATTTGAATGTGCCGCGTTTCGTGCGAACGCGAGGCGTTGTGATGCCATGTGGCTGCATGTGGCCATGTGCGAAGTGTGTATCGGTGTGTGTGTGTTATGAAGAGACCGGTGAGTGCAGGAAGATTCTCAATGTTTTAATTGAAACGTTAAGATGCTGTTTTTGGATTCAACTGTTAAAGTTTAGATTTATGTGCTGCGATTCCAGAACAACTTCTTGATCTTACACCTCGTATAACGGGAAGGAAACATTAATCCAAGTTATGTAATCGAGCTTTTATGGAATATTATGTTGCTCGTTTAGATTATTAAAACACTGATTGCGACAACGGACGACGAAGAAATTGTATTTGAGGTAAGTTGTTTCATAACTTTTTTCCTCGGAACTCACTCGTAACCCGATTAGAGAAATCATGGAACACTCCATTTCCTCACTAGCAGTCGAAGAGTATCGCAAATCACAGTTTCTGGCTATAACAATTTTAAAACAATCTAAATTTTCGTTTGAAGACCATATACATTGCAACATGAGTGTAATATTAATTTGATTATTGAACAATATTATTTAGGTTTACTGATTGCTGACTCAGTGTCTTTAAGTTCCCAACTTCTCAAAATCAATGAGACATGAATCTTTTCAATTATTGTTTGTTTTAATGTGTATTTTTTAAAGGGTCAGGACTGCATATACATTTGAAAAAAGTAGCGAAGAGTGATTTTTCTGTGATCCATATTTATCTGCCCATCTCAGTTATGAAAGTGAGAACTATCAGATATTTTCAGTGTACGTTCTGTGCCTTTTTGTAGCTCATAAATTAAAAATATTGTTTGCCTTTAGAGAATAAGAGTTGCACATGTGAATGTATCAGAGGTCCATGGATTTAGACTGTGAAACTACAGTACGTTAAGCATGTGAAGTTATCCTACGTTAGTTGTTAAAATGTTTTTGTATTCCTGCAAATTTATGAAACAAAACCTAAAAATCTGCTCAGTATACAGTGATCTTTCACAGTAAGATTTGTATTAAACATATTTCTATCTGAAGACCTAATAAAAAGCAAAGAATCCTAATAAAAGCAAAATGAGGAGAGCTTCCAATGCAATGATATTTGATATTTTTGTTGAAATTCTAAACGTATTTTGCCATTTTATGTGTACGAAGGTTACTTTTCCTACAAAATGAAGTGTCTACAATCAGTAGATTAAGTGGGTTTCAATTTCCAAGCGGGTTTGATCGAAATTTTCGCGATTTTTTAACTCATGGTTCTGTGCTCTTTACGCTGAGGGAAAAATCAACAAAATATTTATTTAAGCAAAACCAGATTTAATAAAAAGCTAATAAACATTATCTTCCATACTTATACAAAATTCTTAAGCCCCAGAAAAAAATATTAGCAAAATCTGCATGGATCACGGAAATTTTAGGCCGATTATGGTTGGAATGACCCTAGTGCAATGTAATAAATATTCTTTTTTCGAGTAACGGCCGTTTAAAATTTTCAAAATCATTGGTATTTAAGTTTTATACAATGTTTAAACTCGTTTAAACTGATTTAGGATAATACGAATAACATCCAGGAAAAAAACTTTTTTATAGATTTATTTTTTAACGCAGTTACCTGATCAGTACTGGAAGCTCAGGTATAATTAAAACAATTGTTAATGTTAAAAATTGAATTTTAAAACCCTTTTAAGTGTAGATTTAGAGTTCCAATCAGGCAGCCTTGCAAGGAAGCAGACTCGCGAGAATGAAATGTTATTAGACGAGTTGAGGAATAATAGCTTATTCTTTGATTGAGAAAAAAATTCAAGACATTTAGAAACACTCGCCAGGTCGTTCATGCTTCCTTAAATCTTGTTCTGCACTCGTAATTCAATGGCGAAATATCTGAAAACAACTCGTGAATATTGAGTATCGAAAGCATCCTGGCGTCGCTGATCTCAATAGCTGGACCTCATCCGGTGGACTACCTTCTCGGCGGCCTCTCCCCCCTACGCGGCTCCTTTAAAGTATTGATTACCGGACGACGGAGTCCAGGAGGCGGGCGGACGGACGGACGGACGGATGGACGGACCATGACCACCCTTCCCCTTCCCCCATCGCTTCACGAATCAGCCTTAAGCGCACCACCCCTCGCGCTTCGGCCTCCAAAACGTTGGGTTCCAATTCACTGTCCATCTCATGGAGATGATTCGGGTGGTATAAGTGATTTAGTTTCAAGGACACGAATAAGAAGGTGTTTCGAGAAATTTAACTTAAGAAATATGAACGGAAACGCACTATATTTATTAATCCATTCCATAATATATCAGTCGCAGTAAATTACTTAATTGTTCTCAACTGGTCTGGGCTTAATGTTGGTGCACAGTGTAGCCAACACTTTTACTTCGGCGTCATCCATAAGAGGATTGATATTTGCACCTCACGTTATGTTGGCAGGACATTCGAATGTCTGAAAACTTAAATCTATCGCCGATATCGGCCGTCCATTCAATTCACTTTCTCTTGCAGCACTATTCGATTCTTTCTGCATCGAGCGTGTGGAACGAATATTACCGTGTGCCTTAGTTTGTGCTATTAACTTTGAATATTGGGATATAACTCGAAATCGTTGAAGTTGGCAATTCGTGTTAGGCAGCCATATTGCATAATTTTCGGCAAAGTTACGTGACTTCGAGTACAGCTTTGAAAAATTAAATAAAATTAACATTTTGTACGAAAAAAATGAACGATTATTTTTATTTACCTGGATAACATGGCAGACACTACTTTCCCCCATCGTCTAGTTTCACTCGGTTTCCTATCTAGCATTAAACAATATAAACAGGACATCGGAATAGTTATGAAAAGAAGTTGATCATGCACAATGAGCACCACGTAACTTACTTGACATCCCCGATGAATACGGTTCGTGCCAGCATGGTCAGACGCGTCGGAGCTGTCATTTGTTAGGACTCGTGTAGTCAAGTAACAACCTTTTCAAATGTGTGAGTCATGTAGCTTCTTTTCTTGATGTAATTATTTAATGTTGTTATTTTGGAAAATAAATGGCAAAAGATGAAACAATAATAAATATTCAACTCAACTTTTAGTTCTGTAAAGCACGATATTTCATTTAAAAAATTTCTGGAATTTTTCTAGTTTAATAGGAACATTTCTTGGGAATTTGTGTATTAATGTATAAGATTTATATTACTGAGATTAATTTAGTTTTTTAAGTAGTGAATAATTTTATTAAATTACAATAGAATTTATTTAATCCGGCACTATGAGGAAATGAGGGCTGCCAGTTAGATTTTTCGGGACTATAGAGATTTTTTTCTAAAGACAGGTTTAAACCATGAATGAACAAGAGGTGTATACTTTTAGCGTTACATTTATATTATATATTAATAACTTAAGTTGAAATAAAAAGTGAATGATTTTGAGAAATCAATACACAAATTACAACCAAAGCATGAGGCCATCACTGAATATACCGTTAAGTTAGAATGTCGAACTATAGAGTAGAATATTTTACTGTAGTCAATTACACGAGGAATAACTGTTTTACAATAAAATATATCATAATTACAATAATTATTCCCGTAAAATTTTAATAAATTAGTCCAAAACTACAATCTTCCAAAATATTAGGAATACAGTTTTTGATTAGCGTTACTAAGAATAACAGATTTTTTAGTTTTGTTTGGAATTGACTGACACATGCAATATTGAGGTAAAAAAAGGGAGTTTAACGTTAATATCGTTCGCATCTCTCATAAACCGTTTTGTAGGGTTATGAATTTTTTAAAAACTTTGTATGGTGCATTCCAGGCTTTTAATATAGTCCCTCAAATATTAATTGTTTAAATTAACTAGGGACCCTCAACAAAGTCGTATACCTCCTTGAAAACAAACGCGTCGAAGTAATTTTAACTCAACTTTAGAGTACCTATTTGTGGAGGAGTGTTTGTGGCCAAGTTAAAATTGCGACGGACCGGGACTCGCATCCGGGACCTCCTGTTATGGCTTCACTGCACTGCACAACGCGCCGGAACATTTCAGGTGTATGTTGTGTTGGGGTTTTGGGATTCGAGGCGGATTCAAATTGTTACGGGAAATAAAATGGCTAGACGAAAGAAATTCGAAAATTTCATTAGCTATCAAGAGTAAAGTGATACGAGGAGGTGAAATTATTATGAATATAAATTTTTATCTACTACTTATGATAGCTTATCTGAAGATAAGTGATACGTGTACGCAGTTAGTGACCCAACTCAAAACGCAGGCGAGAATATCGGAGAAGACTTGCACCAGTGGAAAGGGGTTGGACGTTTACAGGAATGGGTTGGCGTCGCGGGAAAACACCCTATCCATGACCACGTGACCGTCTTCACGCCGTCGCCCCCTCGGGTACTGCCTCCAGTCGTCAAGTCTTGCACTTAATCACTTAGCGCCGCCGCCGCCGCTACCACCGCCGCGTCTTCAGTATGGCTACTGGCCGTTACGCTCGACCGACACGCAGGGGTGGACAAGACGCCCCAACACTGTGCTTGCGTCAACGCTAGATACATCGTCCAGACCTGTCGCATGTCGAGTTGACTGAGAGCTCTACCATTCATTTCGAGCGCTTACTGCATACTCTCCATCGGAAAGATATTCCCTCTGTCACTCTCACAACGTTAACAGATTGATTGTCTTACAATCAGTTCACACTCCCGGGATGCCTTTCTGAACTTTCCTATCAAGATTCTATCTTATTCTTGCGAGGAATTTGAAGAAACTGCCCGTCACATTATCCTGGACTGTGAGGCTCTAGAAGGAGAATGATCTTTGAAGTCTCCTTGCTAGGACAGAACTTCGATCCTGACATTGGCATGAAGGTTCTCTCCCTAGTCAATGGCACAGTGATACGACGTCGTAACTAGGTCTTCGTGGGTTGCACAACGGGCTCTCCATAGCCTACGTACATAGGCCAGTCTGAGCCTTATCCAAACTAACTAACCAACCAACCGCCCAATCAAACTGATCTAGGGTTATCACTACAGCAATTATCACCTCACGTACTTATCCCACCAATACCAATGAGCTCTATTTTCCCTTTGAGCTTCAGTTCGTGTTTGTCTGTCTCGCTCTTCTGTGATTAGGCTGGCAATATGTCATTAAGACACCTTTCAGACATAATAGTTGCAATGACAATTGAAAAGACGCCGCGGCAGCTCCCGGGTTTCATGACGTCTTTAGGGGGAGAGTCATTGGCTCATCCGACGAGACACGGAGTAAAATGGGGATCCTTCTTTCATATTCCATATACGTTACGGATATTCCTGTTTCTATTTAACACCAATAACATATCCAGCATCTGTACGTTCGGTACATTCTTATTCATCTGAGTTGTAAATTGTCTCTACAATTGAATATCTTAAAATATATGTGTGACCAGGTCCAGTCAGCACTTGTACCAACATATATCCGCGTTTGAATCACATCCTATTATGTTTTTCAAAACATAATATTTTTACAAACTTAACATGTACCTTTGTCTTTAGCTGACCTATCCCATTGTATCTGGCAGGTGCCTAGCAGCAGTTTTGTAACTGTTGGAAACAATCTCTCCAAATATTTTCGCATCTTTAACTATGTGTTTAAGTGATAATAATGTACGTCTGTTTCCATAGTATTTGTATCAATATCCAACACGACCAATTTGTTTTTAATTAATCGCCACACAATTTTTCGTCTTTGAACCTTCTTCGGGGTACAGTAAATATGTTAACGAAACATTGTCACATAACAGATTCATCACATCTCGTAGTAATTGGTAGATTCATATCTTGTTCTTATTCTCAAACTGTTTGGTAACTAATATCGTAAACTTATTTAATACATGTAGACCTAACAAAGACGAAAACCGTATTCGAAACCTTGGGTAGCGGTTAATTAAAAATATATTTTGTCTATGAAGAGTCGTGTTGGATATGCTGTGAATCATTCCCAAGATTTCAGCTAGTAATACTTCGAGCACTATAGGCATAGGTATTTTCATGCCACAATTTTGGTTCCAAACTCGGCTCATGCTTGTTGAGTTCCATGAAAACCCATCGACAACATCATTACTTCGGATTTTGTTTGCAGAAGAAAGTAGCAGTTTTGGATGCGAAATATTGAGTTAATAACAAAAATTTTCTGTTATTGACATAGGCTTAAATGATAATTTAATTCGTGCTTGCGAATACATGCTCATAGCATAGAAACGCCTAATTAATATGATTAAATTGGAATTTCAAAATTCAAGAACTGTTATTTACTTGTCCATAAAACCGGGAAAGATGGGCTCTAATGACCTCGATGTTGACGAGCCCTAAAGCCCCAACCAAAAAAAAAAAAAAGAAAGAAATTTTTTTCCCAAGATTCAAGAATAATTGTTCTGTAAATATTTCCTAATGTTCACACAGTAAAAGATGTCCATTAACGTGCTGGCTAAGGCTTCCAAATATGTACGTATAGGTTTACCATATTGTCAACTGCTGTCAACGTCTGTAGAGTAGAACCGAAATGGCGCCATGAGAATTCACTTTCTTATAGCGCCTTGGTAGTTCTTCTCATAAGCTCAAAAAATACTTATATTTTAGAAACTTGTTGGTACTATGACTTAACAAGTGGATAAAGTTTGAAAACCATCATGAGATTAGTTTGCGAGTTAATGCGATTTTAATTTAGCATGGTGTTTCACGGGATTTCAAGAATTTTCAACTAAATCTGAAAAACCCTATATGGAATCTTAAAACTTTGAAATTAGTTTCTTTTTGTGGGGCTTTACGGCTCAAGTCGACATCAAAGGTCATTAGTGCCCTAAAATTCTGTACAGGTAGGGAAAATGCAGTTATGCACTAGAGAGAGCCAACATGACTCTCCCCGCGTGTGGGACTCGCCGAATGACTCACCCATACCCAATAAAAACCCTCCTGAATTACACTATATCAAAACATATCTCAAGACATTACAAAAAATGAGGAAAATGAAAGAATTAACAGCCTTAATAGCGTCGGGATCGAAAAGAACAAGAGATGACCAAGGAAGGTCAGGAAAGAGAAAGGAAGGAGCCTAGGACAAGTGGAAGTAATGCAAGACTCAGCTCGCGAACCCCGTGTTTGCCAAACACGTACTTACTAGATGTAAGTCCCCCGGGGGTTTGAAATTAGTATTCTGAAAGAAATAAAACCCTATGATGACCTTAAGTTACAGGATCTGAAATGAGATATACGATAAAAAGAAAAATTGTGTAAAGATGCTCAAAATTACGGTAGAGAAACGTGACAACACCGCACTTCGTCAAGCGAACCACTTGTTTCGTCGTTCGCCACCAAAGTGCGGAAACTAATGCTACGCTCCCTCTACCTTTCCCAATAATTATAGTGCCAACAGATGAGTGCATTGACGAAAAAAAAAATTCTTTCAAATATCAATTGAAATAAATTACTTTGAACTATTCGTTGATAGAATACTTTTTCTGATTGTACAGCTCTGCCTTACCACATAAAATGAGATGATTTTAAAGACATTCTTCGAATAATCAACGTCGGAAGTATCCTACGAAACTTTCATATGTTTACGTGTAGTTTACAACAAACACACTCAGTGATACCAACTTGAAAAAATAAAATGCAACGTTGCCACGGATAAACTGTAAGAACACGTATTATTTTCGTTTTTATTATAATGAACCTAATGGTTTAATATATGTGACTTATCCGAAGTGATCTAATACAATTTGAAGAAGTAGTATCATCACAGTTTGATCTCTTTCGACATAGTCCAAATTTAAAGATTTTGTCTCCTGTAATTTACAATCCAGTTACGGCCACATTGAAAGTTTGAACATTCGAATAATTTTTCATCATTTATAGCCATATTCACTTATTTAAAAAGTTTATAAATACTTCTCAATCTATTTTGAAATCGTATATACAGTATGAGAGTGTACTCTAATCATGATATTTGGAAATAGTGAAATTCATGAACTATCTCCAGTCCATTAACTTTTGCCCTTCCGAGCTTGGTCTCCTCGAAGTCCCTTCAGGTTCAATTCCCGGCGGGGCCAAAAAAATTTTTTTTTAGCTTTTCATTTCAATGTCCCAGTTCATATAGCTGTGACTACTGAAAAGTGAACGTTCCCTTTTCTATTCATCCTTAAAAATAATAATAAATTTATTGTCAAAAAACAGTACTAACTGCGTATGACCACGTGGAGGACAATAAACTAATTTACTCTCCGGAATCTGTCTCTTATACACATCTAGATGTGTATAAGAGACAGGNTACTAATAGAATGTCAATATGTTTGTAATTTAACGCAAAAAATTTACATGTACAAGTTATTATCGAACTATAGATAATTCTGAGTATAGTGTTTAAAAATCATAAGAGTTGAAAAAAAACACTAAATTCACGATTTATTGTTACAATAAACACGCCCCTACACAAAGCCTAGAGAACCTGTATAATAAGTCCGCCTCTAACCGAATCTCCTCCCACTCCTAATATCACTAATACCTGTAAGTCCTATTAACACCTCCTTGTTCGTAAATCGAGATATTCGACCCACCTGACAAACAACAACCCCTACCATTCACCATCTATCGCCCCATGTAGATAAGCTTCAATTGCAAGCTACATTTCCCATTTACGAATACTGAAACACCAAAATTAACTTCCGTGCTACAACCTGAACCCGAACACGACCAGGATTCTGTACACCCCTGGACGGACGCGGAACCTCCGAAGGGGCAGCGTTAGCGACGGAGGCACTTTTTGCGCTCTCTCCCGTTAAGGGATGCGTTGCAAGGGGTAGTTCGGAAAACGCAGAACAAGCTGCCTAGCACTGCGCTGCTGGACGGAACTGGAGCTTCGCAGACCGTGTGTCTTTATTTGCGGAGTTCTCTCGACGCAGTTGGAGCTTCTTTACGGACGATAGAAGAAGTTTCATTTCGTAAATTACTGGTTTGAGTTGTAGTTATTTATCCCACGAATACTGCATATAAGTACATTTGTTTTATCGGTCAAGTTGGTTTTCATCACTATCTACAATATTATTTTAAAAGAAGTAATACTTGTTCTAAATTCCATTTATACGAAACACTTGTCTAACCAGAATTGACATTATTCACGTCTATCCCATCGTGGCCCGTGATTTTCTGCTGTTTTCCTTCGGGTAGAGGCGGTTTTCTTATACAAGTTTTCTACGCTTTTGTCTATTGAAACAATAAATCGTGAATTTAGTTTTATTTCAATTCTTTTTATTTATAAACACTGTACTCAGAATAATTCACAGTTCGATAATAATTCCTACATGTAAAATATTTTTTTTTGTATTAAATTACAAACATGTTGATATTCTATTAGTATTATAACACGCAGTTAACTTTTTATCTTATCTAGGAATTTTTGCTGAAATTTTTGTATCCGCCTTCGATGGGATAGACCCTTGTTTGCTTCCGGAGAGCAAATAAGTTTACTGTTCTCCACGTGGTCATACGCAGATTGTACTCCCTTTTTGACAATAAATTTATTATTATTCTACAATGATATTTCAATGGAAATTGTTATTTCGATCTTTTTTTGTAGACTAGTTTTTATTAAGGATTACGATGTTTCAGCAGTTGATCACAACCATCGTCAGGTGAAACGTGTTAAGACTTATCTCGGTAACAGAAAGGAAACAAATTATCTACATGTAAAACAATTCCATTGGAAATAAAACAATTTGAAAAAACAAATCATGAGAGAAAACTACAAATTCATCAAATCACACGTCGAATTTTAGAAATAAACATTGAATTTACACACTGACACTGACAACCTATCGAAAAGTTATAGTTGTTTATTTTAATCTTCTATTTACTTCTGTTCTAAACTATGGTTTATCAATATGGACTCCTCACTATGACATTTATAATCTACATCTGTACAGCATAATCTTTAGATATGCGTCAAATAAACTTGGCCAAACTATGAGATTTGACAATCATTATTATACCGATATTGCACGCAAACTAAGTCTCGCTAGTGTAAAATCGTCACCTAATTATAATGATGCTCTACTTATGCAACGTGTGTACATATTAGAGCACTGTATTCATAAAAATTATTGTTTTAATACGTCTAGCAATAGATTTAAAAGGGTTTCGAATGCACTATCTCTAAATTTGAGATAATGTGTGAGATTGGCTGAATGTATGCGCTGAGATCCAGTATGGCGTGGAATAATGATTCTACCCATTTGTTCATATAATTCTTTTAAAAAATATTGTAAATTACTTGTTTAAATTTCTATATCTTCTTGATTTTATCACGTATTTTATATTATTTTCGAAACCGCATTACTAAAGGATAACCCTTGATTTTTTAAGGGCAGCCAGTAGCTGCCAAGTTTCACTTTGCTTCATATGTAGCACTAACAATGTAAACAGGATATGAACAAAGTTACAAAAAGTATATGATACTATACAACGGAGCGTTGCGAAACTCACGTGCAATGCATTTGCGAATATTTTTTTTGCAGCATTTGTTTAGACTCAAGTAGTTAAGTAAATTTTCAAATAAACGGGTAGCTTCTTTTGTTGCTGAAATGTTTAAATACTTTTATCCCGGAAAGGAAAAAGCGACAGACGCAACAATAGGAAATCGTCAACTCATCTTGTAATGCTCTAAAGTATGGTACTTCATTTGTTTGTTTTACTCCCTCCTGTTACGCAGAAAAGGATTTCGTTGTCTTTTTCTTTTCTTTTTCTTTTGTTTCTTTNGGGGGGGGAAATTTCCGTATCAATGTATATGATTGTCCCGCGTTTGGTTGAAAGTCACTACCTCTGGTAGGAGATATGGACAACAACTACATACAATGACTGTAAATAGTATATTGTACATTTAAGTAAGTCAATGTAAAAATATAACAGCAGAAATTACGAGTTCTGAAAGTTTTTTGTTCGGGTACGGGTTAAATAATATTACGGACGGCACAAGGAAGAAAGATACAGAATCAGGTCTAGTGTGTTTCAGGTCCCTGAAAAACTAATCTGAATCCCATGGTAAATACCACTGGAAAAATTATTGCATCGCTATTATAAATTTTGAAACTATATACTTTTTTTCTGTTCATCATCAGTAACATAATCAAATATATTGATGATAGCTCAAGAAAGTCGATGACGTCTTTATTTCTGCGTCTCTATCCCAGAAAAGCGTATTCATTTGTCAGAAACAGAGAACCTTACGTCGAGAACAAATTCTGCAAACGATGGCTTATTAAACATTCCCCCAAAACCACACCCAAAACTTACTCAAACCATTTCTCAATTTTTTCCCCCCTCTCTTCACACATGAATCGAAAGGGATGAATCACACTTTTATTACTCGTCTGCTGATCGCTCCAAGGAAAACAACACATGTCGAAAAGAACTCCAAGAAAAACAATAATTCGAACGCAAATTGACCGGAAATAAGTTCCGAAAGAGGGTGTAAAGTTGAAAGTTGATATGACTCACGTAGTTCTATTCCTCGAATGTCCCACTTTACATCTTTTTTTTTTTCCACAAGAACNAATCTGAGAGCTCTTCATCGGATAAATTGAATCAGAGAGGGGGGTGGGGAGAGTTTCTTCAATTTTCAAAAAAAAAAAAGTGTAGAGAAGGGGGACAGTTCAAAAAGTGTTACGGCGATCCGGGATCATTGATCGAAAGTTGTCAATTTCGGAAAGAGGTTTTTGTTAAAACTACGACGAGGGGTGGACATACATCGAAGAAGAAGAAGGGGGTGAGCAAGGGATGATACCCAAGGGGGATGATACTGCTAAGAGGGTGCGAATGGTCTCACAAATCTCTATTTCCCGATCCCAGAAGAGACTGTACGAGTTCGTCAGGTCCCTACTGTCCATTAGGCTGTAGCATGAGACGGCCCAGGAGACCAGACGCTGGTTCTTCGCGACGCTCAGACCAGACCTAGGGTTACAAACCTTGGAAGTTTAAAATTAGGACTACCAACTTTCCAGGGTCCATAACTTGTTTAAAAGCTTTTTGTTTCATCACTTCCCATCCTAAGATTATTTTGTTTTGCAATTCTAATTAATATTGATTTCATAAAACACTATTTATTATTGGATACGTAACCAAACACGTTTCCAGAGGGTGGTAAACAAAATTTTTCATAAATTGAAATGAATATACTTTATTTGTATAAAATATTAAGACTAACTTTGTTTAACTAATAAAAAGCGTGAAATAAACAACAGAACGAATTGAAAACGTTATTTTAAACTTTAAATGATATTATATTTTTATTGAATGTAATACTAATCTGTTGCCTCGCTTTGTGATTAACCGCAATTTATGAGAAATATCGTTAAAGTTAACGCAAATAAATTTTTCTCCAAACGTTTTGTTCTAAAAAAAATATTTCTCCGGGTGTGTATAGATCCTGTTATTAACATATATTTTTTACCACACTACTAAGTTTTACTACCGATCATTCTTCCCTGTGAAGTTAGATGTATCTTCGTAGAGTGTTCAAAATATGTCGAAAGCAATGAGTCGAAATATATTCAAAGAACTTACAGTTTACGATGTAAATTAAACGTTCGGTGCTTACGTGAACTTTATTTTCCTGTAATAAAAAGCAGAATTATGTTCCTCGGAATATTCGGACCAACGTATTCAATATATACGTTTAAGGGATGAGAAAATGTTCGGAGTGTAAAGTAGTGATGTGTAGTATAGTAACCAAGTTTGTTCAATGCTACCTTGTTTTTGTCTTTAATTACCATTTTTTTAGTTCGTCGAATCTACATTTAGGTTAAATTTATGGAGCAATGGTATAAGTGTAAATATTTATGAATGTTTGCTTATGTGAATGTGTGTCTGGATCTCCTCGTAAGCGATAATGTGTTCGTGTATCTGAGAGTTCATACATATGTACTGTATATGCAATTAACGATTTCTTTACGTGTAATTTCTTTCTCCTTGTTTTCTAATCATTTTCATGCAATGTGATTTTCATACAAAATATTTAAGCGTCAGATTCGTGATTTCTGTACCTATTATGTCATGTAAAATTTTATAATGTTTTTATCTACTACAGACTATAGATTACTAGCAGATTCCTTTCTGTATTGTAGTACTTGTAAATGGATGGTGGGGCTATTGTTAGTAGGGTTTACCAACTACTTGGTTCACGTGGGAGTTGTTGGTAATAGTATGACCGGAGGGTCGACATATACTGGGTTGACTGGAACAAACCTCTTCTCAATAGAGAGATTTACCAACGTTTCGGACATCCTTATGACACCTGCCTCAGAGATCTGACAGAGTCAAACAGACCGAAGTTGCCGCCGTACTCGTGATAAATATTATTGTCGGTATTTTATAATTTTTTTAATATGTTAATAATTCTTATCTCTAAATTATGTTATATTTATATTGAAGCGAGTCTCTTTTCTACTGTTATGTTCAAGTTACAATTGGAGATTTAAGTGGGGCCAGTCCAGATTTTTTTTCATTGCCAATAAATAATAGAAAATAAACGTGTAGAATAAATTGTATTATCATGTTAGTAACATACAAATGTAATACCACATTCCATCCCGGTCGCTTAGCCATCCCAACACAAAAGATTTCTCCACTCATCAAACCCTTCAACCAACAAACCGTTGAACTTCCGACCCTAACAAACCTTCCCTTTCGAGAACGTCAAAACCCTCCGAATTTCCGCTGCTGCTTTTAGCGAACACCAAAATCCGAAAAATCCCTCGAATTCAACCCTTCTCTCACAGGATTCCTCTCTTTTCTTTTCAAACACTCAACTGTATTCTCGCTTCCTTTCTCTCTAATCGCATCGTTCGCGCGAGGGTACTTACCGTGTACCCCAAAAGAAGGGATTTTACTTGTAATCCGGTCCTTTTCCCTACTCATATGTGCTGACGTCACCCCTGTCACAATGGATAACAGGTAGATTTCAAGTCCTTTTCTAAGTTTTTTTTTTCAAATAGTTTCTAAAAAGCCCGTGGAATTTTTCTGCATCAGTGATTTAGGAACTCGTAAGGAGTAGAAATCCACAGATTATTTCACACCTCTCCAGACTCTTGGCTAGGGGTGGTGTCTGTTTAAATTAAAAATTTCTAATATAGAGTTATTTTAATAGTTACGATTTATAAACAATAATTCCCAAATAACCTATAGTTCGATAATAATACATGTGAAATAATTGTTTTTGTATTATTAAATACAAATTTGTAGGTATTCTGTTAATATTGTTTTTAGAGTAATTTTTATTCTTAACCTAGGAGCGTAATGAAATGTTAAATCCGCCTCCGCCTAAGGGCCCTTGAACGGAATTGATGGGAAAGGGTCCCTTGCTTGCTTCTGGGGAGAAAATTAGTTTATTGTCCTCCACGTGGTCATTTGCAGTTTGCAACTTTTTTTGACACTAAATTAATTAATTAATTAATGCCGTAGAAAATGTATGACGTCAGATCGTCTCCCACTATTTCCGTCCGGATACAGGAAGCATCAGACTTCGTCACGGTAGACATACCAATGACAAAACGTCACTCAATATCATGAGTTGTATTGATTTTAATGCACCGTTGGCATATTTATCAGTACACGAGTAATGAGAAGCGATATTGAAAAACGAGTAATACGATAGCTTGATAATAATACGTACTTGTGAAAATACTTTCCTAAGTTTTATGAAATGCAATTTTTGTTGGTATTTGTTAATACTAGAACACGTATCGAATTATTTTTTATTCTTATCTTAGGAGTGTGCTCAAATGTTAAATCTACCTTTGCCTTAGGGCCCTTGATAGGAATTGATGGGATGGTCCCTTGCTATCTTCCGGAGAGTAGATTAGTTTATCGACCTCCACTTGGTCATTCGCAGTTTGTAACTGCTTTTTTGACCATAAAAAGTTTATCTATTTACCTCTTACTTTACGAATAGTGGTTGCGGAAGACATTTGCTGGTTTGCTCCCGAGGCACTTCTGATCGGGAGAGCGCAGGATTGATCCCCCGCTCGCAAAGGAACTGGAGGGTTTCCCACACCTACTCCAAGCAAATGTCGCTATGTATTAAATTTTAGTATCTTATAGGTTTTGACGTTTTTTCTTTGTAGTATTTGTAAATGGGTAATGTAGCGTGCTATTGTAACTAATCTACGTGGGACGATACGAAAATGTTAGTAATGGATACTGTTAGTAAGTGCTGGGTTTACCAACTTGGTCCACGTGGAGGTGTTAGGAGTAGTTTGTAATAATAAGCATTAGTAATACTAGGAGAAATATATGAACTGGGATATTGAAGTGGAAGGCTAAGAATTTTTCTGACCCCACCGGGAATTGAACCCGGACTGACTCAAGAGCAAACTCGGTAGGTTTCGACTCCTCGGGTACATAATCGATACACTCTGAGACTGTACGGAAACTGGATCGTGTGAGAATTTTGTCCCTCGATGTAACAAAAAAAAAACGTAAAAGAATATCGTATATCCAGGTAGCGAGGTTAGAGAGTGTTTGTATTCGGTTGAACCAACACATAAATATTCGAGACGAGCCCCACAATACACAGAGGTCTGTTTCGAAGACCTTAGGTAAACTTGGGTGGATGGTGGGGTGCGACACAGCGTTTAGTCGTTTTGGGGTGAAAAAAGCGTGTTATTCGAGGGGTGGTTAGGGGTGTGTCCCAACCGTTTTATGTCCTTTTCCGGGAATTTGAGAGCTTAACGAAAAGTGACAAATTTGAGAATAATGATGAAGTTCGTGGAATCAATGTCAGATCAATATACGGGAATAGAGAGACTTTTGAAGTCAGGTTATTGGTCACTCTTTTAGGGATTTTAACATGAAGTGTTTCGATAATATAACAGGTAGGAGTTTTCATTTGGTGCGTTGGCTTAGGTTACCGCTAAGTTGCGTAATACATTTTTTTAAATTTAATTTTAAAGTATACCAAAGAACAATATTCCTTTAAAATCTTCTTGTAGCATATTATTATTAGTATCTGGATATCGAATAGTTAATATATCTAGATACATTTATGTTCTTATCGACATACGAATACCCCAACGCCTGACCAGCAACTGTACGCTCCGCTTGCGGGATCATGCTTACTCTTTCAACATAGTGTATAGATTGAAAAAGGCACGATGTAATATAGAAACATATTTTAATCTTTTTTTTTTTTTGTGGGGTTTTAGGGCTCGCCAACATCGAAGGTCATTAGAGCCCATGCAAGTAGGGAAAAATGCAGTTTCGCACCATAGAGAAGAGCCGTAGTGACTCTTCCCCGTGTGTGGGACTCGCCGAATATCTCGACCA